>VYZQ01043426.1:49186-61632 GCA_013400655.1 Mystacornis crossleyi
GGATTTTGGCTGCGGTGACTCGTTTAGTTCACACAGCTAGTGAAGAAATGGAGTGAAAAGATAGGAGTTGTCCATCCCAAATCCAAGTTGCAAAGATCGGATATTTTGACTCTTAGACAAATGTCAGCACGTTCACCCTCATGTGGTCATAAAAAAGGCTAAGAATTATGGCCACAGCTGTTGTATGAGGCATGTAGCAATCCAAAGTGTTAAAAAATGAGTCAACCATAGTAAAAAAAAAAAAAATTTAAAAGCTATATTAATACGACAAAAGTAGACATTGTTTCTCAGCCTGGAAAAAAGGCTGCATGTACGTGCTTTTCCCACAGTAACTCTGAATGTCTTCATCAGCTGCTGCTGGCAACACCCTAACAAAATATCTGCCACCCAGAAAACCACGTACTGTAAGTGTCTGTAGCTCTGACTCACAGCTGCCCTGCCCATTTGATACGGAAGTAATGCACACCTATTGCTGCTGGCCATTCACCCCTCGATTCCTGATCTGTTAGTACTTCTTCCTTCCTTTCTCCCAGCCACCTGCCTGAACTTGCTCAAACTTGCCTGCTATCACAGCAGTTTGCCTGGAAGTTCAAGCTTGTGTACATCAAATAATTGTGCCCTGCCTGCTGGATTCAGGTATCCCATGGCCTCTTGGTTTTCTGTTCTCAGCTTGGCACATGAGTCTTGCCGCTGCACTTGATTTAATCTCTTCTGTGGGATGCAAGAGCCTGGCAGAGTTCCGTCTCGTGCTGACTTTGTGCCAACCGCAGTGAGAAAGTAACGGTCTGGAAGATGGCTGTGTTTTCTCAGCTTTCTTACGTGCAAACGGGCAGCTCCGCGTGCCCCGAGCGAAGAGAGGGAATGTTGCAGTGTGAGCTCACAGGTTAGCTAGCAAAGCCAGAAAATTCACACAGAAAAGGAGACTTTAAAAATGCCTCAGCCGAGAAAAGGCTTCTGTGAGCACCGAAGTACAAATCCCTAAGGGTGTAGGACACAGGGCACTTGTTCTAGGAGACCATGAGTATTTAAATAAGCTTTCCTTTTGGAACAAATTAGAAAACTTCAAAAGCAAAATGAGATCATAGCTTAGTAAATGCAGCTATAGTTATTGAAGCATTAAGAAAATACTGTTGCAAGATCTGTAACAAGAGCAGGGTGGATGGTAAAGATAGTGTAATGGTATTAAATTAACAAGCAAATACTTCAAGTCCTCTCACATTTTGCAGAAGCAGTTGCTGTGGTCAGTTACCTAAGAGCATACGTTTGACTGGTGGGTCTAGTTTCCTGTCCCATCTCTGCTCTCACAGTGAGCAACTCACATGTATCCTTGGGGATTGCCAGTAACACTGAGCTGACAGTGAAATAGCGTAGTTTCAACACAGGTGTTGTTGTACTCTTCCATTGGCACCTAAAAACATAAACCACTAAACCTTAGAACACCTCAGTGATGGCAGTCAGCACCTTGTCTGCCCCATGAGGAGCCTGTCTGCCAGTCCTGTGTGTAGGTAGGTTATGCTTTTACACACCACACACTGAAAGTAGTTCAAGTGTCTCCAGAGTTATTTTAAATGTTGGGATTCCCACTGTAAAATGTCAGTACTTTCTGAAGCCATCTGGGTGTTAGTTCACTTCTGTTGTGTAGCAAGCACCGGTTCTCTCAGGTAAATCTTGTGCCGTGTAAAAATGTATTTATTTTCATCTTTTTAATCTTGCTATACAAGAAAAAGTTATCCACTTCTTTTTACCACGTTACAGCTGATCATATTTATTAATATTGTTATTTTTAAAAATGTGTGTTTCTATTATGTGTTCAACTTGCTTTTAGTCTTACTTCAGAGACTACTCTTTTAGTGACTGTCGTAAACTGGTGATTATTTCAGTGCACATGGTATTTGACTACTCTTTTGCAGTCAGTCTATTTTAACAAGAGGAAATGCAATGAAAGTTTTAAATGTCAACATTTACAGAGGAATGGAACAAAATAATAAAAACCCCCTAAATATACATCTGTATTATTAACAATTATTTTTAGAAACAGCCAGATCTTGTCTGGGAGATGATTACTGCTGGAATGCATATTCATCAAAATGGTCTCTCATTTTCACTTGTAATTGTTTCAGCTATTGTAAGAGACTGCTTTCATTTGAGCAGTGCCTTAAAAGCTAACGGAGTTTGAATTAATTTTGTAAATAGATTCATAAAACTGCCTCTGGTATTGATAACAACAAAACAACTAATGGATCAAATGAAATATTTCAGTCTATAATGTACCCATTAGTGGCACCCAAGTGATATTAGTACTTGCATTTCTGGTCTTCAATCAGTTCAGTTAATGATGGGCTTGGCACACATGCATTTACTTACTGAAGACTTACTGATATTCCAACAGAAAAAAACCCCTCACAGTTAAATGAAGTTATCTCCAAAAGCCAGAGGGGAGTTTTGTGCCAAGTGTGAAATGCAGTTGAATCGCATTATCAAATACTCTTCACTATAAAGGAAGAATGATTCCTTTTAAAAACAAAATAATATAGCAAATTGTAATAAATCAAAAAGGGACAAAATTGCTCTACTGAATGATTGAAATGATCCAGAGCAGATCATATCTGTCAGTTTTATAAAGTCAACAAATCAAAAAGCATCATAGTTCTTATCCACTGCTTTTCAAAAAGCCTGTAGAAATTAATTGGGCATATGAGTATTCAGTCCTGTAATTGAATTAGAGCAATTAAGAACTCTTGGTACAGATGATTTGGTCTTTCTCAGTATTGAGTTAAAGAGGAATTTGTAAATCTAGAAATTTGGCTCCTACTCTTAATAAAAGCAACAAATTTCCTTGTTCAAGGAAGATTGTTCAAGGCCATTTCAGAAAGTGGGATGTGAGACGAGAACGAGGAGGAGAAACTTTGATTAGACCAAGTTTTTCATAAACTCCATCTTGAGCAGTTGGAATATGTATATATAAGATACTATCGGGCTTATATAAAATGCAAAATGTTTTTTTAATGATTTGTACTGGCATTAGAACGGAGAGTTCTAGGTGTGGAATGCGGTTCCCTGGGAGTTGTCAGCAAGCGACATTCTCCTTTCTGAAAGGATACCTGTGAGTATAATTGTCCTGTAGTTTATTATTATAAAGTAAATACATAGAGTATGCAAATATAAACCAGTTTGTTTAAAACCAGAAATGAAAGCGAGAACCACAGAAATTGCAAAAGGATGTGACTGTTCAGCCACTGCCTTAAAAATAAACTGGGAAAGTACCTGCACAGTCCTAATAATTGGAGTCTGAAACAACATGAAAGTTTTCCATGAGTTTATAAATAGAATATACTGTAATACTTTTTTGCACAAGGAAGGTTTACAAGCAAGATGGGACTCTTTGGTGTGTTTGGAATTGTAAGTCATCATGTGGATATTTGGAAAGATTTCTTTCTAGCCACTTGATGAATTCTTTGCTGGCATCTGCTAACTGCCTTTGTCGCAACAGCCATGTAAAATGCTGGTTTAAAACCAGTTTGTCTCAAACCTACTTAGCTTGGACTTTGCAAGTAGCTACCCCAGATGGAAGACTGCCTTTCTCTGACTTTATACATCATTTATGAAATTCTGGAACTGTTCAAAGAAGGAGAGGTCTGAATGCCTCAGACAAACCTGTATGTGTAGCTGAATGACCTTAAAGCTACATTTCAAATCTGTTATGTGCAATGTAGTAGAAATAGTTTTTAACCACAACGCTGATGTACAATTCTCTTTTACTCAACTTTGTTTTACAAGGAATTTTATTTGCTCAGAATGCACATAAAATAAAATATTCAGCAAGCAACAGTCTAATAAATTAGACGCTGCCAATGCACGATAAGTAATAAAACAGTGTAATTACAGCTCACAGAGGAGAACTCTGCGGTCTGTTTTGGAGACCCCTAAATTTAAAATATTCTGAATTAGGTGATTTCTGCAAAAATCAGTACTGAAATTTAACCCTTATGTTTAGAATTAGTTTCCATATTAAGTTTGTAGGGAAATGCAAATAGTTCTGTTAAGTGCTACTCAGTTCTGCATTTGTATTATTATTGGCCATTAAGTTTCTGTAACCATTTGTGATAGGGTTTGCATCTGGGTTCTTTGGCCCTCACGTCGGAAGTTTCCTTCCCAAGTAACACATATCTGTGGGATGCAGATGGAGCACATAACTGCCCAGGAACTGGGAAATGCAAGATACAACTTGACGTGACTTTACACAAAGGTCGTGTATCCTTAAATAAACTCCAGGCTAGGTGCTGCTGAACTGTAGCCTTCCCTGTCCCCAAACTATCCCCCATCTTCTCTTTGTTTTACAGGTGTATTTTCCAAGTGTCTCCTTTCGCAAGTGTCAGTGACACTCTGCAGCCTCCTACCCGGGACTTCATTTGTACATGGAGATTCCTAGTGACCATTTACAGCCCAAGTAAACCTTCTGTGTGATCCTTGCATAGCACTAAGCAGGCAGAGTTGGCAAGAAATCCAACAGAGAGTTTTCTTATTCTCCTGTGGAAACTTAAAATTTCACTGGGAGTGGGAATTGTTTTATTATTTTTATCCAATCTGCCTGTGTAAAATCGCTGTGGCCAAGCCTGTGTTGTATTTCTGTTGTCACTGTTTGGATGGTCGGGTGTTGGAATGGGCTGCCCAGGGCGGTGGCGGAGTCCCCGCCCCGGAGGTGTTCGAGGTGCGCCTGGGTCTGGGTGATGTGGGTTGGTGGCTGAGGGGTTACGGGGGCAGTGCTGGCTTGGTGGGGAACCGGATGATCCTGAGCGTCTCTTCCAAACTAAATGATTCCATGATTCTATATGAAAAAATTACTTTAAGAGCTCCTGTCTTCTTTCCATAAAGCCCACCTAAACTATCAGGTATGGGAATTTGCAGCCTGTGACATTTCCCATCCTTTTTTATTCTTTTCCTTTAGGCAGGAACAGCGCGTTTCCTTTCTGTCAGGGCGCTCGGCGGGGCGGGCAGTGCCGGGTGCGCCCTGCGCTCCGCTCCGCTCCGCTCCGCCGGTGCCGCCGCTGCCGCCCTCCCCGCTCCGGGGCCGGGGCCGGGGTTATGTAAAGAGCCGCGTTACGCAAGAAATGCAGATTTCCCCTTACGTAACCGCCCGCCCCTGTCGGAGCCTTCCCTGGTGTGCCGGCGCTGCCCATACATTAACGGAGCGAAAAGCGGTGCTGGCGGTACTCGGGCATCTCTCTCTCTCTCTGGCTCCACAGTGACCTGTTTGCTGAGGTGGCTCTTTCCACTGGAGTTTCGTGAAAGTCCCGCCTCTTCCTTGACCTGCAGGACATTCTCTTCCATTCAATTAAACAGCACACATACCTAAATCATAGTTGTGCCCTTTTCTGGGTCTAGGAAAGACTTCAGTCATTCCCAGTTATTGCACGGAGTGAAGTTAATCCAATGTGGACAAACGGAAATTACAAAGTTCTGTGCACCTCGTGCTCTATGGTTCAGCTGCTGCCACAATTGAAGGATCTGGTTCTGATGCCTGTGTCCAAAGACAGATTTCCAAGTCACTTAAGTGCCTGCAGGGCTAGAAAAGGAGCCCCATAGCTCAGAACTCTGTCTTTAGCAGATATTAGGGAAGATTGCGGAGATGGTGGGGCCTGTTGCTGTTTGCTTGTCCCCTCATGTGCAGGCAGAGCATCCTCAGGTGCCGAACATTTGGGATACTTCCGTGGAGCAGTAGATGCTGTCAGGGCTTCTGTGCTTGATGCCTCATGCAATTCTCTCTACACTAATTTCTGATCCTGCAACTTTACACACCTGTCCTGTTAGATTTAGTGACCTTGATAAGTTGAGATGGGTGGTTTTGTTGGTGGGTTGGTTTTATGTTGGTTTGGGTGTTTTTTTCCCCTTTTCCTTAGCCTTTTTTCTCTATGGAAAGGCCTTGAATTCCATGGACACCTTGAAGGANTTTGCTGTAAGCAAACATTCATTTAGTAATCTGTACTGAAACTGAATATTTGCTAAAAGAGGAAGAGTAAACTTCACATAAACTTCAATCTCTTTGCTTTTCCAGATGTGCTTTAACAGTTCATGATGTGCTGAATCTGTTCAGGGATAATCCCTCAAGATAACTTTTCAGCATTTTGCAGTGCAGTAGCAAGGAATGGGTGCTTCCATGACTTTCCTTCTGCCAGTGCGACACAGATGGGTGCAAAAGGTCGCATGCTTTTCTCCATGCAAGTGGCCACAATCCACAGCCTTTGTTATCCATCTGTAGGCACCACGCAGGCATCCTCTGGACACAATTAGCTGTGAAAATTCAGTATAATACAGTGGAGAAACTGAAAGCCTTTTGGCCCCTTGCACTGGCTGTCAGTTGGTCAAAGGCTGAATACAATAGTTTTTTTTTTAATTCTATTTTTTTTTAAATGTATCTATGACTGTCAGTGGAACACTGAATGGTATTTACTTTTCTGTGCAAGCTTGGGAAATGCTGTATTTTCAAAGCCAATGGAGCCATCTAGTGTTTAAAATTTACAGTTCCATGTGGTTTGGACGTGTGTGCAAGAGCAACATTTAGGTATTAACAGTCAGAGAGGGAGAACAGCTCATAGTGTTTCCTATTAATCCCTGACAGCTCTTGATTCTTACAAAAGGTACAGTTATGGGTGCCAGAACTGTTAAATTGTATGTGGAGATTTCTATTACTTCACTAGAGACACTCAAGCCTAGACAAAAAGGTTTTCTTATATTTCTCCACTTTCATATGTCATCATTTCCAGTTATATGCTTTCATTTCTGCTTGGCATTTAGATCCCTCCAGTACCTGTACTGCTCCGTTGCCTGCTGCTGCAGGGCATACATTTAATCAGTTGTTCTGTGTAGTATGACCTTCCTTCTGTGAGCTGTCCTTCTGACCGGCTGGCATATCCAGCTTGATGCAGTGCTCTGGAGTTGGTCAGAAAGCTGGGAAGAGGCCACATTGCATGTTTCATACTTTTTCCCTCAAAATGCTGCAGCAAGCTTCCCTGGCTGTTATCTCCCTCCCCCAACAACCAGCATGCAGGCATGCACAAAAGACACACGCACGATTTACACTGATTTTTCTCTTCATAATTTTTAATGCTGAGCTCAGATGTAATTGCTCAACATTTGTCATCTGCTGCCCTTTCCCCCATTACATATTCACATTGTCATTTTCTGCATCTGTGGATAACTTCTAGCGACAAAGAAACATGTTTTTTTAGTTACTGTTTAAATAATTGGGCTGGCTTTATTCTCCTAATGTAACCTGGAGAGGTGAATGCAGATCAACTACTCGACAAAAAGGCAAAAGAGAATTTTGCTGCCCTATGGAGAAAAAACTGGGGTCAAAGCAGAGACTGAGCCAACTTATCAGCTTCTGCTGGCATGGCCGCTGTAGGACAGGGGACAGAAGGTGTCACACCAGGAAGAGCCACTGATGTTTCTGAGACAAACCAGCTCTTCCTGGGCCCATGAGAGAAGTCAGTGTCCCATAATCATTCTTATTTTTTTTCTTTCTTCTTATTTTTTCTTTTTTTTTTCCCTGTCAAAGTCTGGTCTGATCATATGCATTTCCAAGGCATCATGCAGTGATTAATTTAAATCCTAAAGTATATTTAGCAATCTAAAATACGTATAATTCAAAGGTAGGGCAGGCTTTGGGCATGGGAGCTGACCTGACCTGGCTTTGGGTGTTTGAAAGAAACTGGCTAAATTTAAGCTGGTGTTCTAAGATTCTTTATTGTCCATAAGAGGAAGCAAATGCTGTCAACAAAACCTGGTTTATTTTGATCTCCACATAGGTGCCTAGGAATGCTGGAGTCAATCCCACACGGCCAGCAGTAACTGCAGAAAATCAGTTGCTTACCAGGAATCTCAGAGTGAGTCAGAGTTATCGGAGTTCTTTTGGAAGCTGCTCCTGGATGGCCATCTTAGGCAGGAGGGGCATGATTCTAAGAAGCACTTAACAGATGGACTCCTTTTAGAGGTTGCCCAGTGTGCTCAGGAAAGGAAACTGAGTCTTGTGCTTTAGAAACCTGTTTTGGTTATTATTGGTGGTTCTTCTGCCCACTATACATTTTCAGTTTTTAAAACCAGAGTTTCTTCAGTGATAATATTACCAAAAGTCAAAATTAAGGTTCTGATAATACCACAGTGCACTACTGCTGTATTGTATTTACTGAACCCCTTCAAAGGGACTATCATATTATCACAATGACCTCAAAAAAATGTTAGTCTTGTTTAATCATTAGAACAAAGAGCTGGAGGCCAGAAAGTTTGTAATATAAGAGTTAGAGGAGAGCCAACAATGTGGTTCATAGGAAAGAGACCAGAAAAGACCTGTCTGAATCAGTGGAGTGTTTCCATTTTCCCCAGTTGATGTAGTGCACAAACCCATGATATATCCAGTTTCTCCAGACTTAAAGTTTACATTAAAGCAGGTCCTGTGCAAAGCTGCCCTGTTTACAAAGCTTCTGTCTACACAAGGAAATCGACTGATACAGCTCTCATGGCATAAACTATTTCTGAGCTTTTCTAAAAGCTGCAATTAGCTATTTAAGAGCAACTATTGTGGAATAGCTTATGCTACAGTGGTTACACCCATCACCTTCCCTGGAGAGAATAAAATCCATTACAATATTCTAAACATGAACTCATTGTAAACTTTTGCAGCATTTTCTTCAGGACTCCACAAATAGGCAACTTGAAATAACATTCTGAATGACATTGGTTATCTTTGAACAGTTAACTCTAAAATCTAATGGCATGACTTGGAATGCTTAGCAAAACTTTGATTGGAGGCAATTAGAATTAAGCATGAGAAGAAAGAGGAATTATTAGAGGGAGGAAAACTCCAAAGGAAAGGGAATGAATAGCAACAAAAGGAAGACTGTGAAGGAGAAAATCAAAGTGCAGAATTTACAGTGAAAGTCAAGATGGGAACGTTTCCTCAGCTGATAAATGGTGGTGGTTGTAAGGCTGAGTGAGCTACAGCAGTACAGAAGGATACAATAGCCTCTGGATATTATTGCCTGTACCCACTGGTATCAGTGTGCAGCTTGATGGTTTAAGTGCATCACACATTCCTAAATTCAGACAAGCAGTCACTAAACATGGAATTTGGCCTTCTCTGCAGAATGGCTTTTCACATCCCCAGTGCCACGGCAATATTTCCCAGCTGCATGCCCGTGGTTGTTCTGCCAGCCTTTTCACTGCTTGCTTCTCTTACTCCCAATGTGTCAAAGCCCAACTCTGACGTTTCACTCTGAGGATCTTTTAAAAGAACTGGGTTTTTGGATCTGTTTTGAAATGGACAGAGCAACTTGCTGTTTGTTTCTCTCCCTGTGGCAGACACTTCTGTCCTTCAAGTGGACTAAAATACTGTGAGGGCTTGAAGGAAAGTGTGTTGTTTCCAGACGTGTGGCAGGAGCTGTGGAGCAGGGGAAATGACAAGGACCTGTGCCGGGCAACAGGAAAGGACAGAACAGGGCAGCAGAGCCTCCTCTCTCAGACCTGCCCTGAGATACTGTCTGAGGTGATGAGCCCCAGTCTGTCAGCTTCCCACACCATTCACAGACAGGTTTTTCAATCTTCAATCCGTGCAGGATCAGGAGCTAAAGAAGCACTGCTTCTTTTATTTTCATAATTCAGGAGCTGATAAAATGTTACTTTGATCAAAAAATTATAATCATAGTTGTGATATTTGAGGGAATGTTATCTATGTAATGGAAATTTTTTGCCCTGTTTTTAATGTTCGGGTGTGTTTTTAATACCTGTGCATGAATGTGTATCCACATCTGCTAGGAAAGCCTCTCTGTCTGAGATTAGGAATGAAAGAGGGTCCGTTGTTTCAAATCTTAGTTTGACCAAGCAATTAGACAAGGAAGTTAGATTAATGTTTTACTCCAAATGTTTCTTCAGGAGAACAAAACTTCTAAAAACTGGAAACATGGGACAGGAAGTCTGACTTAGCTGCAGGAAGTGAGATGTGAGCAAGTGGCCTGGACAGGAGACCCTCTGCCTGGAGCTTTCAGAGCAGGGTTATAAATAACTCCAGGCAACGTGGTATCTACTTGTACCAAGTGACTTAGGATGTGTCAGGAAAATACACACTGTATTTCTTGGGTTATCCAAATGAAGAGCCGTAAGTGCTGCGAGTGGCATGAAATTTGGCACAGCAGTTTGGGGGGCACAGATCCTTGAACAGATCTGTGCACCAAGGGGGTGTAGACTGCTGCACAAGTCATTCCTTTGTGTGAAGTTATCACAACATAAGGACTCTCTAATATTGTGGAAAGAGGGAAAAATGAGAACCGAGGGCAGTAGGGGGGAAGCCGCAAAATCAAATGAAAAGCTTGTGTGCTATTTAACAGCGTGTGAGATTAATGGGTGCCAAGGAAGGTGCTGATTTTCTGCCTCTTGATGTTCTCACTTCAAAGCAGTGTACTTTTCTGGAAGCAATGCTTCAGCTGAACAGAGCTGTGGATCTCAGCATAGTAATAAATGGGTAAAATGTAATCGCCTTCACAAATAGGAGGCAAACTCAGAGAGCTGTTGTTTCATCCTGCCCTTAAATTCTCTCAATCTGTGAAATTTCTTAGACAGTTTTGACTTCCTCATCCTAGATTTCATATTGCTTCTATTTCTGCATGTAGTTAATGTTCTAAATTTGTGCCTGAAGGCCAGAGGTGCCTTTTTTCTTCTTGTTCTTTAAACACTAACTTGAAGGCTGAAAACATTCCTGTTTTTCCAAATCTGGAAAAATGTAGAATGGTCATATTACCAAAGGGGGAGAGAGGAGGAGGGAAAAAAAAAAAAAAAGAGAAGGAATACTGTGTACCCAACAAAATAGAGGCAAGAATGCAAGAATGCAGGAACGTAAATGTGTTACAGGCCGTTATTAGGATTTTGGATGCAAAAATAAAACTTAGAAAAGACTGAAGATTTGAAAAGGCATAATACAACCCAATTTATTTAGACTAGAAATTGCCCTCCCTATATTGCTAAGGTGACAGGAAAAATTATGACAATAAGATAATCATATTTGTTTTAAGTCTGGCAGCTTCCACTGAAATGCCTGTCTCTCTATAATAGTTTTTTTGAAGGAAGTGCCCAGGGGAATTACTAGAAAAATGATCTTTATTAAGTGTTCATGGCCATCTGAACTATCCACCCATCCAGTATAAATGTGTTCTGGCAAAATAAGTGTTTGTGTTGCCGTGGCCTTTCCCATGATGTTATTTTCTTAAGCAAAAGCATTTTTCTAGCTGAGATCTTAACAAGGACACAGGCAGGGCGCCATGATTCAGTCCTTGAAGAGAAAAATAATGATTTGGAAGGAATGGTGAAGGAAAAAGACGGTCTCAGAGGGGGCAGAATACAAGACTTAGGTATCTGGTGTCTCTTTTGCCCAACAGAAGCAGTGATTCCTTCCACTAATCACTCCAGTTCTGCAGGAATGCAGCCTCCAGCATCCCTGCAAAAACGCTGATGAGCCCAGTGCTGAGATTCTCCTGAGGCATCCTCAGGATAGGGAAAACCTCTCTCTAAAATAGCAGCTCAATTGTTATTTGCTGAGGAAGTCACACGCCTCAGATACAGGCTTCCAAAAATCAGGTCATAGGGCCCTGTGCTGTGCACAGGTACAGGCATTCTGCACAAAAATTTGTTCCCAAGGTCTGTGTGGATCCATGTGTTGTATTTGCAAGGTTTTAACTGTTCTATATGCTTGGGTTTGGGTTTTTTTCTGCTTTTGTCCTGCAAAATCTCTTTGGGAAGATCCTGCCTAAGGGTTTCACATTGGTTTCTGTTCTCCAGTGAATACTTTTGCAAAGGAATGTGATTGCGAATTTTACTTTGTTTATGGATTTATACTCTGGGTTTAGATTCATATCAAAGTGTACTGGCATAAAAACTGGTGAGCAGATCTCATAAGCATCGAACAACATTATTATAAAATCACAGTGACTAAAGAAAAACTAATGGGTATTTACGTAAAGTGCACAAGGACAAGGCAGGTGTTGAGTCACCCCTTCTCTGCATATCTTCCCAAATCCCAGTAATCATCACTTTCT
The DNA here is from genome assembly GCA_013400655.1 of Mystacornis crossleyi. Classification (NCBI taxonomy): domain Eukaryota; kingdom Metazoa; phylum Chordata; class Aves; order Passeriformes; family Timaliidae; genus Mystacornis; species Mystacornis crossleyi. The sequence continues at coordinate 61,264 of VYZQ01043426.1, forward strand.
GAGGCAGAGGTCATCTCTGAATCTGTCTGCTTCCCTTTTGCCAAGGGGCAACAAATTCCTTTCGGAAGGAATAAAACACAAAAGATGAAGAACAGCAGGACCAAAGGCTGGGGCTTAGCTCTCATAGGGTTTTGATGAGATTTGGGCTTTTTCATTCCTTCAGCTCCTGTGAGACACCTCTCTCAAACTGCTTTCATACCCCTGTAGCTCCACAAGTCACATCAGAATATTGATCTCAACAGAAAATGTAAAGGGAATACGGTCCATGAATGCTAAATGTAGGTCCAAATCCAGTTAAGTATCTATTTGTAGACGAGAACACATTACAAACAAACAAACAAAAAAAAAAACAAAAAACACCAAAACAAA
>VYZQ01043426.1:66588-82750 GCA_013400655.1 Mystacornis crossleyi
CACAGAATCATAGAATGACTTAAGTTGAGAAGGTACCTTAAAGATCACCTGGATCACTACAGGCAGGGGCACTTTTCACTAGATCAGGTTGCTCAGAGCTCCACCCAGCCTGGCCTTGAATGCTTGCAGGGATGGTTGGATGGATGGATGGTTTATTCCATTTCCCTGTTGTGGGAAAGAGCAAAGGACAATCACAGAGAAGGCCACCATCAGTTAAATCTGCCACCTGCTACATGTAATGGATCCCTGCTTTCCAGGAAGTGGCTGGGCACGGCCTGCTGTTGGGAAGTAGAGAATAAATCTTTTGATTTTCCTTTGCACGCAGCCTTTGGTTTTGCTTCATTAAGTTGCCTTTACCTTGATCCACAAGTTCTGTCCTGTCTTATTTTCTCCTCCTCTGTCATGATGAGGAGATGAGCAATAGAGCAACTTGGTGGGCACCTGGCTGCCAGACAAGGTCAAATTCCTGCACTGTCTGATAGAGTTTTTGGAAATGTTGTGATGGATTTTATTTTGGTTGGATAAATTTTTATACCTGTAAAGATTATGAAAAGGCCAAGAAATGAAAGTGCATTCTTGTCCAAATTCTGTGTTTTTCCTCTGTGTTTGAAGGACTGAACAGCATTTGCCAAACTACTCAGTTGTGGGTCAAAAGTTGGAGGAGCTACCAGAACATGCTCCTCTAATACTTATGAACTACATGATTTCAATCATCTTGTTGCCAGGGTTTGAAACAGTGCTGAGGTCTCTAAATCTCTGGTATAATCCAGAAATTAACTAACTGTGAATCGAATCAGTTACAGAAGGGGATCAACTACCTTAGAACATTGTGGCCCCTCACTGGTGTTACTCAGAAGATGTCTGTGGCAGGTGGTCTCTGATTTCAGAATCCTAGAAAGAATTTGAGAATATGAGTCACAGATCTCGAGCACAGTGGTGCAATAGGTGAAAGGGGTGTTTCTCTGAGGTTTTTTTAGTTATTTTTGCCCTAAACCAAATTAGCTATCACGGTGTTATCGGTTTTGTAAAACAATGAAACCTCTTTTTCTGCTCTCTGGGATTTCCTGTAATTGCATGAATGGAAAACAAAGAACATGGGCTCTGTACATTGGAACCTTCAGAAAGGGGACTGAGGCCAGTGAAAGCATCTGCTCCTTTCAGGAGGTTGTGATGTGGTTGTAAGACTTGGAGATTGGTTCGAGTTCCCATACTGTCTAAGAGACAGCAATTATAAAATAAAACCACTCAGGGTCATGCCAGTGTTGGTAGGCGCTAGACAGCCACGCTGCTTGGTGCGGGGCCTTCTGGAGAGCCTGCCTTGGGAGATACCCCAAGGATACCAACAGAGTATGAAAGGAGCAGCCAGCCAAGAAAAGCAAGAAAAAAGTGTGCTTCTGAAGTGGGGGAAGGGACGCTGTTTGTTTTCTGATTTTAATCTGCAGAAGTCCAAGAATGGGAACCAAAAAATTAAAGAGTGGGAGGACTGAACTGGAGGGGAGGAGAGTAAAAGTATCTTTTTACATCAAGAATAGCCAGAACAGACCACTGTTCAAACCTTGGAACTTCATTATTCTTGGTCCAGCTGGCAGTCTGTTAGAAGAATCCTCCTGACTCCTGGGTATACAGATTTTGGAGAAATGCAGGTTTTCCCATTTCCACTCTTGCAAGAGTAACAATTTCCTTGCCAGAAACACCAACACGGGGAAAGCTACATATCTGGAACTCTGTCCTAGAGTGAGGTTGGAGAGAGCTCAGCTGCTGCTTCTGGAGCCCAGAGGGAACATCCAGGACAAGGCCAAGAAGAGTCTGCCAGTGTTGGTGTTAAAGACAGGTAACCAGCTGCACTGCATCTGTGTTCACAGAGATTCCCTCAAAGTGCCCTATTAGCCAAAGCCTCTGCTGTAATGTACAAGTCAGAATTCCAAAGGTTAACTGCTCTCAGCCAGGAGAAACTGGCTTCTGTCTCCTCGCCTCCTGCAGAGCTTTCAGAAGCAGAACATAAGCGTGTCACCGGAGCCACAGGAAACGTGGCTTGTCCTGCCTGGCAGCCCCTGAGAGCACACATCTTCCCTGATGCTTTTTTGCCTAAGTGTTTGAAAACGTGTCACTGAAAGGTGCTTGAGGGCAATAGACATTTCTCTTTACTCCTTCAATAAAAATGTCCCTCCTGGCAAAATGCAATGAGACAAACTGTGATGCTGCCTGAAGAAGGAGGACCAGCCATGGTCTCTCCTTCAGCCACTTCTTCCAGTGGTCAGTGACAAGGGGAGCAGAGATTACAGCTCTCAAGGTAAAGCGTATGCATCTTCCTTGACACAGCTGATCCAGGTTTAAGTGTGCCTTGATATTGCTGTGAGACCAGGAAGTCTTTTTCTTTTTGGTCTGTATTCTTTTCAGTGCCTTGTAGTAACCAAAAAGACAGGCAAGAGATCCATCCAATGGCATATGATAGAAAGAGAAATGTGGGGCAGAAGGCACTTTTCTGAAGAAGAACTGCAGAGTGGGGGAGGTAAACTGAGCTTGATTTTGTTATTTGTGTTGAGTTCAGCAGTGTAAACCACAAGCTTATAACTTTTAAATATAATAGGGTCTATTGTAATATAAAACAGTCTTTATGAACTCTCTTACCACTTTGTGTTTCAAGGCATTTTGAATTTTAAAGTCTTCTGCTCAAGCAAGGTCATGTCTGCATGCACTACCTAACCTATTTAACCATGCCTATATACAACTTTTAAAAGAATTGTATATAGAGGGGAACTAACCAAAAAATGAAAACAGATAATCCTGAAAGCTTAACACAGTAGATTCAAATTTGATGCATTTTGCATTTTCCTAAATTTTCAACCAGCTTTTTCCAAAGTAAAACAGTAACATCTTGACACTGCCATACACATGCAGATTTCATTTGGAATTTTCAAAGGTCAGTGCAGAGCAACTATGTACTTTGGAAATCCATTTAGGGAGACAGATACTATTCTTAGACAGTAAACAAATGAAGATGGACTTTTATGCCTCTAGCTGAACATTCCACAAACTTACAGAGAAGTCCACACCTAAATATGTCTGATACTAAATATTGTGGTATTCTGGGATTCTATATATTTTATCACTTCTTAGATGCATTAATTTAATTCTTGTTATCAAAAAAGGTGTCCTTAGTCAGATGTGTCATTTCCCAACTACTTAGATCTTCTGGATTAGGCATTGTTGTCCATAGTGTGTGCTATATACTTGAACTTATTTTTCTGGACAGCTTTTTTTGCACAAGGAACTGGTATTGTTGTGCTGTGAACTGTACACAACACAGGAGTACAAGTAACAAGAAACAATGTCACCAAGCCCCATAAGAGTAAGGTTTTGCTGAAAAAGGTAACAATTTGGGGACAGAGATGTCCCCACAAGCTCACAGACTGGGCCACCATACCAGCTCATATTTCTGATAATGTAGTTCGTGAAATATTTCATCAAGAGCAGCTGTGTTGAAGATTAGTATCTCAATCCCTAGGTTATCTGTATAGCCACATTCTTCATAGGTGGCAGTGAGGCAGGAAAGTAATTGTAATTTAGCATTTGGAAAGCTGGCACTCACTTTTATGTCAGCTTCCCTTTTTAGCTAAATGCTGTTTCAAAACTCTTCCAAGTTAGACATGGATAAAAATAACTCAAAGATTGGAGGAGCTTTTCAGACAGAAGTCAACAAAACCAAAATCCTGCTCTATCTCTGCCCAGGACAAGCAATATTTAAATATTCCAGGCATTTTCATAACAGTAGGAGTTGCAGAAAATCTGTACTGAACACAGACCATGATCTTTCTTATGGCATTTTAAATTTGTTGAGCACTCTGGCAGTGAGCCAGTTGTCTGACAATGTTACAGGAACGGGGGTAGGTCAGAATGACCTAGACACATGCAGAGAAACCATTACCTTCCCAAGGCATTCTGCTTGGGATAATCATTCTGAAAGCTACAACAAGGAATGCCATAGCAGTGAACTTAGGAGGAAACACCTGGGCTAATGAGTGCTACAAATGAGACAAAAGCCCTCTGCTCTTAGGGCTCTGATATATTTACTTTCATCTCTTGTTTCTGTGACACTAAATATTTGAGAGAAGTCCCAGGAAATCCAGAATGAAACACTAAATGTGTCATGGTTAGCAAAAATATTTTTGTCCTGCTCTTGATTCCAAGGCTGTGAGCTAAATCAGGATGTTTGCTTTCCTTTGCCATCCACTTCTAACACATAAATAAAGCAACCACTCCTCTTTTGCAATGTGTCTGAGGTAGCTGTAATCACCCTGTCAACTGACAGTAATTGGTATTTGCTTTGGTCAGCTTTAAAATCATGCTAATTAAAACTGATCTTCCTACTCACATATTGAAAGAAACCAGTATCTGGAGGCAAGATCATCTGGGGAAAATTTTAGTAAATCCTCAGGCACCAGTGTCTGCCTTCCTCAGAGCTGGCAGCAGTGGCCTCCATGTTCCAAAAGAACAATTTGTCATTTTGCCGTGCTTTCACCCCAGCCAGCCACTCACTCACTCTCCCATGGGATCAGGGAGAGAATCAGAAGGGGAAAGGCTGGAAAACCTGTGGGGTTGAAATAAAGACAGTTTAATAGGGAAAGCAAAGGCCATGCACACAAGCAAAGCAAAACAAGGAATTCATCCGCTGCTTCCCGTGGGCAGGCAGGTATTCAGCCATCTCCCGGAGAGCAGGGCCCCCTCACGGTAACGGTGACTTGGGGAGGCAACGCCGTCACTCCAGATGTCTCCCCCCTTCCTTCTTCTTCCCCTGCTTTATATACTGAGCATGATGCCATACGACATGGAATATCCTTTGGTCAGTTGGGGTCAGCTGTCCTGGGCTGTGTCCCCTGGCAACTTCTTGTGCACCCGCAACTCCCTCACCAGCGTGGCCGTACAAAAAGCAGAAAAGGTCTTGGCTCTGTGCAAGCCCTGCTCAGCGGTAACAGAAATATCTCTATATTATCAACTTCGTGCTCAGCACAAATGCAAAACCCAGCCCCATTCCAGACACTGTGCAGAAAATTACCTCAGTCAGCCCCAAACCAGCCACATCTTCTCTAGGCTCGTCTTCACAATGTGCATCAATGATTCTACCACTAGGACAAGGAAAACTTGTTATGCTGTGTAGCAAACCAGCACATACTGATGGCCAAGGCTGTGTGAAAGCCAAAGATATTTACTATTTTTTCTGAAGTTTCCTTTCTCCAGTTCTTCACTGGAGCACTTTCTTGAGCGTGCATACCATCCCCGGAGACCTGGAGAACAGGGAAGAGAAAACACAGGAGGAGAAGGAAGAACTGGGGAATACAACATGAAATTGCTCAGGCGTGGGCTTTAGTCAGGACACGGGGATCAGTACCAAATGCCCAATAAACTGTTTAATTATGGCATGGATTAACACTGTCTGGAGGTACCTTCAGCAGTCTGTGGCAAGCCTTGTTAAGCTGGTTCGTTACGGAGTCAGCAGGAAGCGCTCACCTCGGAGCCCCAGCACGCTGCCAGCTGTGCTGGTTCAGCTGGGTGCTGGCCAGCCAGTCACTCACTGGCTACTGATGTTGGGCAAAAGGAGACTGGAGCCAGAGGCTGCAGAACAATAGGATGTCCTCGTTCTATAACCTCTTTAAAGGCTTCAAGGTGGTTCGAAATCGAGCAGAATAGTTTTCAGAGGATGCCTTGCAGTTTCATAAGATGTTACATGCTTTCCCTTACAAAAACACGAAATAGCTGCCAGGAAAACTGAAATAAAGAATTTGAAAATCAGATTAAATAGATACCAGTGAATTTTCCAGGACTCTTCCATCCTTCATTTTCTAACTTGTGAATACAAATGCTTTGCAAGAAGTAGGTCAGTGCCAACAAGAAAGTTATAGTTTGCATCTTGTCCAGTTTTAACTAATGCTATGTTATTTCATCAGTGTTTTTTATAAACCACTGATAAAACTGAAGATGTACTTGCTTCAACATCCTCCGTAAGATGTTGCCAAACTCACATCAAGTACATACAAAGATTTTGTAACTAAAGATACATATGCATCATTTTATGTATGTTATCATTTGACAGCATTGTCATAAAATGCTATTTTTAGTGCCACTGTTGTGTCCTTTAGTAATTTTATTTTTTGTTATTCTGGCAAATGTGAAACTTGTCTGAAAATATACAGAGAACACAAAAATCGTGGGTTCCAAATGACAATAAGAGCTACAAATTGTCATGATTAATCCAGATTTACAGCATGAATGTTAGCTTTTTTATTACTCTGTAGTATAGGACCATACAAAGAAAATAAACTTATTATGTTAGTGTCAGACATTTTGACAGCTTAGTAGACATCGCATTCCTATTTTCTTTCCTGTCTCATATGGCACTGCTGTCTTCCATACCATTTAGTAGTTGCATAATTGTTCCCTTTCAAGCATACAAACAATGAGGTCAACTTGAGTCATGTCAAATAACTGGAGCAAATACCACATATGAAACCATTTAAGATAACAAGTCATGTAACCACATATATTACCCCTTGCCTGGATTTTCTGGATCATGTTAGAAGTGTGTTAGAATACTCAAAAGCAACAGAGCTCACCAACTGCTGTTTTGCCTATGATAGGAAACTAATGAGCAGTTTATTGCAAAGTATTTAATACAGACAAGCTAGAATTCAGTTACCTTCCTCTACATCATCATGCTTCTTCTTTTCTCTGACCTTTTCAAGGCAAAACCTGTGTTTTCCTGCAGAAAAAAAAATATGACAGGGATGATGGTTTAATTTTATTTTAGTTTTTAATAACATGCAGCTATGTTACATTTTCAAGCTGCCTAATTATCAGATGCAACATCTGGGATACAGTATCTATCAGACTGTGTTTTATCCAAACTGGGCACAGATACAAGAAAGTGTTATTTGTATTTATTAACTGGAACATAGAGAGAAAGGTCAACACTTTCCCTATTCATCCTTCATCAGCAGAGAGGCTGGTGAGAAATCAGGGTAAAAGTAAAACTCTTAATCAACAAAAACTTGTGCCTTCAAAAAATATGCAAGACACATGAAAGCAAAGAAGCAGCTTCTTACCTGAGCATTTTTTTCTTCTATTGAATCATTCAGTTCAGCTAAAGAGCACATCACAGACCTCTTCTGTTCTCAACTGAAGCCAAAAGAAGTGGTTTCTCTCTTGCTACAGTCATTGACAAGAAGCACTGAAACACTGTTCATAAACAAGCAGCAATTAAGAGAGAGCAGAACATGGGTAAAATAGTTCCTATTAATATGTTTTATTCCACTCTGCAGCACTTTTGAAGTAGTTAAACAGTTGTTTCTATAATCCTCCCAGGTACTTGTCACAGTAGTAACAACTACTCTTCAATGCAAGTCGTTCTGCTTCGAGAGATTTTGAGAGTCTCTGTCGTTATTTACACTGCAAGGTCTCACAGAGAAGAGGTAACTTTCTTCTAACCTTTAAGGCCTAGACAGTTTCAAGCTACTGCTGAAGGGTGTGTGGACACACAGATTGAACAGCCCTGTTGGTATCTGTTACGGTATAAATGTGTGTTTCTAACCCTATACACCCTCATAGGCCAGTTTCTCAGTCATCTGCTGCAGCACAGGCACCTTTCACATTCCCAGTACAGCACAACAGAGTGGCTTTTCCTGCCTGGAGGGGATGCTCAACAGGAGCTTTATTCTGAATAACACAGAAGTGCCTGGCTGGGTTGGAGCAGCAGCCTGTCCGGGCCAGTGTGCCGGGCCAGTCTCCTGCAGGGAAAGGAGATGCTGTTTAGGGACATCGTGTGAACCTGGCCACTTCCCGTGGTCTGTGCTCCTCATACTCTTCCAGCATCACTGGATTAAGGAGCACACCTCTGCCTACTGTCTGTAGTGTTTGCTTTGACACTGTTATCGATGATACCACTCCCCTGCTAGTTTCAGTGTCTGCCTCCCCCCATTGTAATACTGCAGGACTTGATGGAGTGGCACTTCACATTCACCTTATCAATCACCTGAATGATTCTCAGTACCCTTGCTGATGATGTCCAACGTACTGAATTCTTGCTGCTGCTGGCCACTGAGCTGGAAGGTCACTTCTCTCCCACAGCATCTCTGATGTGGCCTACAACACAACTCCGGTCGCTTTCTCCCTCATAGATTTTTTTTCTCTCCAGTCCCATTTACCTTGAATACATGAGAGCTGTCTGAGTTAAAATCCAGTCTAATTTAGCAACTGGTGGCTTCAAACTGATGTGGTTTTAATCAGAAAGCAAAATGGAATCCTAACTGGAAAACGAAACTCGATCTAGAACAGAATTTGAAATAGCATTTTGAAACCCTTTCCAGACATACTTCTATATAAAAGCTACTATTTCAAAATATTAATTTGTCTGAGATCTGGCATCGCCTAGCAACTATTTGGGCAGTAGAAGGACTGTTTAGACTGGGTTTTGCACGGGCCTTTGCTTCAGCACTGCAGGAAGGGTGCCCTGGCTGCTCGGTGCTGCTCTTTAGGTTCTCAGTGGCCTTGTTCACTCGGGGGCCTCCTCCAGCCATCTCCAGCCTGTAATGGAAGAAGGCTGACATATGTGTGGGTTGCATGGCTATTACCAGTGCCCTGCCCTGTAGGTGACAGCAGGCCTCTTTCGCAAACCTGGCCAGGTGTGTTTGTTTAGCTGTCCGTGTTTCTGTGCTTCCATGATCTGTATGAAGTCTATGAAGTAATGTCGTGGCTGAAGGTCCGTGGTGTGCCCCAACTAGTGAATCACTGTGTATCCAGGAGAGAGAAAATGTAACTAGCACTGATTCCAAACCATTTCGACTACTTATTTTAAACCCATTATGAATAAAGGGTTGAATCTTGTACGTCAGCATTATATAGAATATAATTTTTGAACAAACTCTACAGTCATAGAAATGAAAAGAAGTATATTGATGGAAGGTTCATTTTTCAATGCCTGGTTGAGTTAGTCAGCAGGATTAAAAATAAAATTTAAAAATCCTTCATATAAGCCAAGAGATCTTTACAATCTTTTAAAAGTCATTTCTGCTGTCTCTAGCTTCCTCAGGTAGAATTTGAAGCAGCCTTGCATACCAGATATGATACTTCCTTGTTGTGTGTTTTTGGATTATGTTATAATGAAATAATTTGCAACACGTCATTTATTAAAATAAGAGTATTTTTGTTTTATTAAGTGTGTGTAAGTTACATAATAATGTAGACTAAATACAACTGTGATTTCAATCCATCCTTTTCTTTTTTTTTCTGAAAAGAATCCCTTCTGTTTGTAACAGTTAGATGTACAACTTCAGTTCTTTGACCGTGGAAGCTGACAGCTCACACCTGACTACTTTTGATGGTGTTGTTTATGCCTTAGGTAGAGAAACAGGTCAGTCTGACTCAGCACACTGTCCTGATTCCTGCCTTTGAAAGAGCGCTGTGTCTAGAAATGAAGAGCATGTGTACATCTCTCTGATTGTGAGTTCTCCTGGAAAGGCACTACTGGTCTTTTCTAACTTCAGCCTTCTTTACTCTTCAATAAATAGGTCCCTCCTGCAACACAGGAGCCAAAGTTCTCCTTTTATCTCTTCATGTCACACCTTGAAAACATTATTTTCACAAAAAATGGTGCTACTGTTCTCTTGGTAGCCCAGAGCAGTGAAAGTGGTATCAGGACAGAGGTATCCAGGCATCCACTGGGCAAAGTGTAACCCCTGAGCTTGCTCAGAACGAAAGAACAGAATAGTTCCTTTCTCCATCTCCTGAGAATATGTAAAGGTATTGTTCTGTTCCTGCTTTTTCTGAGTAAAGCTCAGGAGGAATGAAAAATCTGAGTCTCTGCCTTACTCAGCATATTGAGTAACCAGCCCGAGGCAGCTATAAAACACTTTTGAAGCCAGGCCTCCCTGGCCACTGGCAGCAGCTCCGTGCCACTGGCATCCAGCTCTCGTTTCAGAGTGAGTTGTTTGTCTTCAGGAGGCAGCAGATGGCAGCAAAGTTGTACAGATGAGCCAGAAGGAGGAAAATATCTTCGTGCACACACTCTAACAACATTCCATGGAAAAAACGTATCATTTGTTTCTGTCTGTCTTGCGGTGTGGTTAAGACAATAAATCAGGTTTATTGGCCCTCATGCACTTGTAACATAAGGGGTTGTTTTTCCCCAATTGCCAGGAGTTAATTAAATCAGGTTGGGGTGAGAGGATGCAAATTATTTCTCAGTAAATCATCTTCATCTCTGTAGGACTCACTTCTTTGTGCAAATCTCTTTATATCATTACCTTCATTAAACAGATACTGATGGCCTTGTGCAAATATTATAACAAAGTGCTGGTGTGTGCACTTTGATTGACTGCCAGTCTCTTCTGTGGGCTATGGAATCCCTCTCTCATTTGAGCTGTCCAGGTACATCCTTTTCCAACACGTCAAAATAGGTAGGAAGATTTTTTTTTCAAACATAAAGAGAAGAAAGAGGAGGAAGGCAATGCTGCTATATAAAATCTTCGTGTTTAAAACATTCCAAAGTCCTACTGCATTAAATAAAAAAGGAAGTCTGGGTTTTGGACAAGAGCACTGGCAGTTTCTGGGATTCCATCCCTGCTCATGAACATATTTAGTGACGCACTTGACACATGTATGTTTGTTGAAGTTGTCACTGCCAGCAGCACCACATCCACTTAGAGCAGCAGCAATAAGCATACATTGCTGAGCTCATTTCAGATTGAATGGAGAGTCCAGATTTGTGTTCCTGCTTTTTGACAAGGATCCCATTCCTTACTTGTATCTTTTGGTAGTTTCTTCACTGTTCAAAACCAGAAATCATGAATAAATTAAGTATAAAGCAAAATTTACAATATAGTCTTTTGGTATAAAAATATACATGTTTTTGAAAGAAAGCTTGGGCTTAAATTTTCTTCCTGCTGAAATCAGTAGAGGTTTTGTTTCAATTAGACGGGACCAGTCTCAGGCCTGGGATTTGGTGCTGAGATTCCTGTCTTGCTCACCAGTTCATCACACCAGCCTGTCTGATGTCTGTAGGCAGTAAGGACACTAATGATACAATTAGTGTAATATAATAAATTAGTGTAATATAATAACAAAATACGCAACACCAGTTGCATATTTTTCATGTTGTTTATCAAAAAGGGCCAGACTATGAATGTGTTCCTTATGCAGAATGAGATACATAAGAATGAGATGAGGGCTGCACAGCCTCGGGTAAAAAAATTCTTGGAAAAAGTGACTTAAAATCCCCCACTTTTTCCTCATCTCTAAAGAGAACAGACATATTTTACAAGGTCCAGCTGTCCTCTTCCAGTGTGCAGCTCAGATCTGCTCCTGAGCCCTCGTGGGCAGGCAGGGAAGTGTGGTGGCCTCCGAGAGTTTGGTGCTTTCCAGCAGAGCCACTCCAGACCTGGGTCACGTCAGGGGAAATGAGGAGCCCGCACACCCTCCTGTGCTGTGGGATGAATGACACGGTGCCCTCCAGTCTCTGAGTGATTCAGCTTCATGGAACTCCTGTCACAGTAACCACCTCTTAAAAGGACAATAAGAGTGTTTGTTTGATGAACTGCTGAGTTTGCTCCTGAACTAACAGATAAGATCCGGTTTGTTTGTTCTCCCCTTTCTGCCAATACCACTGGACATCAGAGATTAAGAGCCAGACATTTGTTTGTTTGTTTTTACACCATGTTAGAAAAGTAGGAAGAAAATAGAAACCTTTTTATAACTGATGGAAAAGTTGCATGTAATCTGCAAAGAAGTGACAGCTTCAGAAAGTATTGGAAGAATACTTATTTTGCAAACTTATTCTGAGAGTCAGAATTTATTACAAAATATGTGCCTTCAGTGGGTAGAACAGATCTTTCCTGACTTTGGAAAACCCCAGGATTTTTTAAGTGGATGAGAGACTCAGGGAGGTCTAGTTAAATGTTTTGTAGAAGTTATCACAGAATCAAAAAAAGTTTAAAAATTTCATTTGGCCTCCTCATTGCTGTTGTGTTTGCTGGGAATGTTGCATGCAAAACACTCCAATCTTATCAAATCATTAACATTGATTCTAGTCTTAATGGGACCATTTGTTTTTCATTTGGAGACATTATCAAGCATTTTGACTAGTGTACATAGCTTGTAGTAAAAAGGCTTTTACATAGCAAAGTTCTTTACCTCATGTACAATTTATGCTCCTTCTTCTCATGAAGGATACATGGCCTCACTCCAAAGAATTAAGTATTTAAAAATTAAAACAATTTCAAAGCTGACACAAATTATTTGGTGAAAAAAGCCCTGTTCCTTAAAAAAAAAATATTTGGATAATAAAAGCAAACCCTTGTGAACACAATAAACAAATTTTAGTTAGGCATAATTGGATTTACTTATTGGTTGTACTCAGTCATGCTGGAATTCTTTCTCCTGGTGCCTGTGTGCTCTACACTGCTTAAGTATGATGTGAGATAATATGAAACGGTGAATTGACGGCACAAGGAAACTATTTGGATGGCTGTCTGGAGTTGCCATTATTGGCTTTAATTATGACTTGCTGTCCTTTGGGTGCTCAATGAGCCAGGAAAGGCTTCGTATGTGCCAAAGTATTCATTAGTATTCCCCTTTCTGTCACTGTGCTTGCAGAAAGAGTTTATATCTGGCACCTGACTGCAGTTCTTCTTAGCACGGACCGAGATGCTTTGCAGATTTTGATAATCATCTGAAAGTGCACCAGTGTCTCCGCTTTTTGGATGCAGTAGAAGCTGTTCTTAGGTAACAGTGGAAGAACTCTGACCACTTTATGATGTAACTGGAGAACAAACACTTTTTGCGGTTGCTCACGTGATATGGCTGCTTAAAGAAAATTTTGTGGTACCAGCTGGAGGAAAAAAAAATAATTACTTGTTTTCCTCTTCCGGGTTATGGGACCTGCACTAGGGCTTCATGGAAGTGTCCTTGTATATCAGCATTTTAGGCAGCTTGCCATCATTCCATATAGAACTAATAAGGAAGCCCAAAAATCTTTCTGAAATAAAAATAGCCTCTGGAATCCATTTTGGTAATGAAAAGTTGCCTATAGTGAAGAATTTTTTTGTCTGCCATAGCGTGTCTCTAGGGTAGGTACAAAACACAATAATCACTCATAAAGAATATTCCATGAACTCTTCTGACACTTCACTGTGGAGGCTGTGCTGAGAGTGCTGACCACTCCTTTGGCATCTGCTCTTGAACAGACTGGTGGATGAATTCCTGCTCCAATACATATTTACCATTGCAAAACTCAATTTTAATTTAGAGCCTTGTTTGAACTTCAAGTCATGTTTTTAGCAGCCTTTGAAATACTGTCCTGTGGGACACCAGACTGTTCTTAGAAACTAATATTTTAACTAAGGTGGTGTGTAAACAGAGACTCCTGATTTTGGAGCATTTGATGACATCTTTCACTTCTCGTCTGTCACATTACAGCATAAGCTGGCTTTGACCTAAGTACAGAGTTCTTCTTGAAATTCTACAATTACAGGAGGATGCTCAGTTTCGTAGGCTGTTTCACAGTCTGTTCTCCCTGAAACCCCAAATCCTCATGCTTCTCAAGATTTCAATCTAGTTCATGGATGAACTTCAGCTACTGTTCAAGCATTCACGCCCAACATTTTGCTTTATGGGATGTAGTGAAAAGACGCTTAGCCAGGGTTTTTCAATACCTCCCCTGGTTGGGCAGAAGGAAGAGCTTTCACCTGGACAGCTTACACCAAGGGCTGGTGCAGAAATGGATAAGAAGGGAGAATGCTGCCTTGATATATTCTGCCCCTTATAAACCCATTCCCTGAAACCCGAAACAGAGACTGGAGAATGGTGTTAGCCGTGCAGTGGGAAAGAGTCCCTGCCTGCCATTCTCCTGCTCTCTCATTCTCCAGCTTACCTAGCCTAGGTTAGCCAAAATCCACTGTCATCGTGTTTCCAGGGTTTCCTTGTCTGCTCTTTACATTCAAGGAGTGTGCCATCTTTGGGCTACTCATGATGTTCTGGCATGTCTCCTTCAGCAGTGTTTGCACTTTAAAACACATGGTTTCAAAGACTGGTGGGGGAATGGAAGGAACTAAAAACCCAATCTTTCTTTTCTTTGGTTGCTATTTATTGCAACCGGAGAGTTTTGCTTCTCCTTACAGGCGCGGCAGGTGGTGCTCTTGGTCCTTCCAAACACAAATTACAGTGTTTGGAAGTCAGGTCAGAATTGTGCCATCCTGCACCAGCTGGCTGTTTTTAGCCCTGTCTGGTCCAGGGCAGGGTCTTTCAGCTTTGAGTGAAGTGTTTTCCACCAGTGAAGGGCAAAGGAGGAAAGAAAAGGTACTCTATGTGGGGTTTTGGCAGGAAATGAAGAAAAAAGACCAACACAAACAAAAGTAACTAGTTGGCAAGTACATACTTAACCACACTGTAGCCCAATCCAGCCTTCTGTCTCAAATTTAGATGGCAAAAATACTAACTGTGGAACTTACAAGAAAAACGTTGTAGCTATGGAATTGGATGGGTCTGTTGACATTATTTTGGTTGTGCTTTGTACATTAAGTAGGATCACGCAGTCACCTATGCATTGTAATTTCTCACTGCAAGCACCACAAAACTTGTAACAGCAACAATTCTAATTTCCAGGTTTTCCATGATCTGAGGGTAGCCACTTGCTTGTTTCTCAGCTGGCAGCTATACTCTGTACTGAAGACCATGCATTTGTGTCATCCCTTGCACCTTATGAGATCTGCATCAGACAGGCTGTCAGCAGGACACAGGTAAATTCTCTTCGAGCTGTTAACAAACAGGTAATTAAAACTGGAAAAGTGTCATTATATTTGATTTTCTTTTTTTTTAAATAATGTTTCAAGTGGAAAACTCACCTCTCAGGATTTCAAAAGTCTTAGTTGAAAATGCTTAGAAAGTAACTAAAACTAGGCAGTTCTGAACAGAACTTCAAAGTTTGGGGAGAAAATAATGAATACATGCCAAGTATCTCATCACTGGATCCCTACCCAAGCT
This sequence comes from Mystacornis crossleyi, assembly GCA_013400655.1. NCBI lineage: Eukaryota > Metazoa > Chordata > Aves > Passeriformes > Timaliidae > Mystacornis > Mystacornis crossleyi. The sequence goes on from VYZQ01043426.1 coordinate 81,613, forward strand.
TTTTGCAGCAGTTGCCTGGAGAGGGGTCATTGCCAGCTCTTGTCAATTTTTCTCATAAATATATGTTCCTGAGAAATTTAATATTATGTGGAAAAAAGAAAAAAGAAAAGTCTCCGCTTTATTTATTGTAGCAGCATTTAGTTCTGCTGTTCCTCAGTCCTCTCTTGTATATGTTAACTATGTTCAGAGATATAGTAAAATAGGAGAAATGCTATGTTTCACCCAAGAAGTTATTCAAATACACTTGTTTAGGCTTTAGGCTTGTTTTCTTGGAGTACAAGGAGTAGACACCAATAGATGGTGCTGGTGGTGCATTAATAAGATTCAGTTTCACATTTGTTTTCTGGTCTGTGCTTGGAATTTGTTAAAAAAAAAAAGAGAGAGAGAGAGAACAAAACAAAACAACAAAAAAGAACAAAACAACAAAACCCCTCATGTTAAGCTTTTATCCAAAATGTTCTCCCTGCACTGAACCGGTCACCGTTTAACTTTAACCTGAACTGTGGCCCAGGAAATCCTTCAACATAAATAACCTTGGAAGCTGCCATGACCATTTTTGGAACGTGCTGCCTCAATAAATCTGTTACTTTGTTGTGCAATGTTGAAGTGTGCAGTTGTTTCTCTGATTAATTAGGGCAAAAAATAAACTTGCATGATCAATCCAAGCTGTGACACGTTTCAGCCCTGGCTTGAACATGTGGGCAGAAAAGAGCCTTAGAGCCTTCTCGACAGACCTGCCCTGGAATTTTAGGATGCTTTGCTGGCTCCGAGTTTACTCCATTTGATGAGATAAGGTGGCTGCTAACAAAGTCTGCAAGGGAAGAGTTTTGGTCTGTCTCAGGACTGCCATGCTGTGTTAGCATGAGTAGGACTGAACACAGCGAGAAATGATTCATCTTAACCACTGCCCCCACTAAAGACAACATAACTGAAGTGTTTTATGTAATTGTGTTTATTTTATTTCACATATTACCCACGGAGAACAACTGATACATTCTCTATATCTTTCACCAGTCTGGAATGCAAGATAAAAAAAGGTATGGAAAAAGAGTTTAACGTTTGACATTCACGATATGAAAAATAGAGGGGATACAATGTTTTAAAATGCCCTTATGCAATATATATATATATATATATA
>VYZQ01043427.1:1650-12685 GCA_013400655.1 Mystacornis crossleyi
TGCTATCTAAGTTTGTCAGGTTACATGATCTCATGCTCATCTTCTACCCTTAAACTACAGGAATGAGGTTTCCTTGCAACCGTAGATTTCCTTTTCTCTTTCCTGTGTAGACTGACTTGTCAATGCAAATATTTATTCTACGATACTTTATCTAATACCCCTTAAAAACAAGCTCTAGAGTGGAATTTAACCCATACATCACAGTTCTGCAAGAAAAGTCATCCAATTTACTTAAACAATCTTTTCTTAACCTAACCACTGCCTCTGTATTCCATTTACCTGCCTCTTGTATTTCATACAATACACTCCCATGCTACTAGACAAAAGTCTCTAAGAGGAACACTTACTTTTTGGCAAATCCCCAGTGCTGGAAGCTGAAACCGTTCTGCTCCTGTCATGAGATGGGCTGCTCTCCTCTCTTTCGGTTACAGTTGATCCTTCAGAAACAGCAGAACCACAAGCTACAGACTCTAGAGCCCCAGAGAACACTGACGCTGAAAATTCAGAGAACTGGGACTCTGGAATTTTATGACGTCCATTTGGCAATTCACCATTAAACTGTTCATAGGAGCTGCTATAAGAGTAATCACTTTTTGCATTTGGATCATCAAGATTATACTCCTCTGGATTTGGACATTCTTCCTCTTCCTCATCTTCATCTTCAATTTGTTGTTCCAATAGGAATGGGCCATTCACAATATGGCCATTTGTTTTGGGGGATTCTATCCACTTAGGGTCTGTAGAGTCAGTGTTGACAAGTTCCTGCTCAACGTCATCGTCTTTTTCAGTGTTTTCCTTCTCTGTGTCTTCTTTTTCATCCTGATCTTCTGCTTCACCTGAAAAATTTCAGTGAGCAACACATTACATCATACATCAATAAACCAGACCAAAATCAGGCATTCATCATTTTTAACTCTTCAGTAACTACTTGACTTCTGATATATCACACAAGGAAACACTGAATATCACTGAAATACGCAAACCTTTCTAAATTAAAGGCAAAAGAAAGGACTAATAAGGCTGTTGGGAAAATAAACAATGTGAAGTGGTCCAAGAGTGAACAATCCAGAAGAGAATAATGTTAAGAACGGAAGATGAATGAGGCCTTGAAAGGAAGATTTAAAAATCTACAGCTCAATCTGTGTCACCAGGGAGTCATCACAGAAGTAGGAAAACTCTCAGTGAGAGCAAAACAAAACCAAACCAAAGTGAACCGCAATCTCAGTAGTTACATCTTTGTCAGGACTGAAGAGCTGACAAGAAAATCAGGGAAGCCAGAATGGAGCTGGACCATAATGATTGTGGTCCAAGTCACCAGGTTTAAACAGGAATTTTAACAAGACATCTCAAAAATTTTAGTGAAGAAGTTGCAATCATTGTTACCAGATCGATCATTAAAACAAACCCTGTAAGAAGAAAAGGGGAAAGCAATGATGACTCCAGCTACTACAGAAACATTACAAAAAACAAATACACCTTACTGTTCTTTTACTTCACCAGGATACTCAGTTATTCCACTTAATGTGGCATGATGACTGTTCTGTGGAATTTTCTACATGTTTTTTTGAGTTGTTTATAGCTACAGGCTACTATAGATGGTTTTCTTCACTTCTGTAGTAGTTTGACTTTTCTTTGCCTTTTTAGGTTTTGTAGTTACAATATTACCTACAGGAGAAAATTAACTTAATGATCTAGGACAGTTTGGAGATTTTGTTCACTGCACCAGATGCAACACTGCACAATTACTTTCCCCTCTGAAACAGTAAACTCAGAGTCAGTAAAAGAAAGTAATGCTAACCATCATCATTTCCAGGTTCTTCATCTACTACTTCTTCTATATCAGCTGTTTTTAGTTTCACCTCTGGGTGGTACTCATCTTCTTGTTCATTTGATGGTACAGCTGAGGTTACATTTTCTTCTATTTTTTTCCTTTCAGCTTCCCGCTCTAGTTCTTCTATTTCCTGCAGGCGTTTTTCTAGCAGCTCAGCTTGTCTCTTCTGTTTTTTCTTCAGTTTTTTCTTTTTGTTTTTGGATATTTTCCCAACCTGAAATATTAATACCAAAGAAAGAAAAAAAACCTGTAATTAATTATTTTCAAGGCCTCTCACACCAAACTCATTTGCAGCTTGATTACCATTTTTTTTTAAATACTAGATGGCTACTAATACAGTAATTACATTTTACTTCAAATCAAGAATGATATAGGGTTATATGAGGCAAAAATCCACCAAAATTTTACACAGTTAATCATGTTTTTACATGGTCATTATTAGATACAAGAGCAAAACACATGTATATATATAAGATGCCATAGTAAAATTCCTATGATCCTATAACCTTGAGCAAGCATAATAATCTTAAGCCTCAATCCAGATTAACAGATGATACTGTATGTGGAAAATAATATGGTATCATATTAGCTGTTTGCATATAAATTTAACACATGATTTCTCTCTCTGTACAATGCAGGTAATAACCAGCAAAAGTATTCGGAGAAAAAAAGATATGATATAACCAAAGAAACTGAAAATAGTGAATTTTAAATAAAAGCTGTTTTTCTTGTGAAAGGAAAGCATTTTTATTATTCCTTTGTGGCCCAAAAAATACAAATTACAAACAGCAGATAGCTATTATGAAGTTTCTCATTTTATATAACATAATGATTGAAAAACTCAGGTTCAACAAAAAGGAAATGAAAAATCAACACAACAGAGCTAAGACTGAAACACTTCCTTACATTTTGACTGAATTGTGACTTCTATTTTTACTATTTGATAAATGAGATCTATCCAACTTTCATTCATTGTTTAGACATCACAGTAAGAAATCATCATATAATTAAAAAATTAAGTACAAGGAACAGAGAGAAACATTTCCACAAAGGTTTCTCTGTTAATCTGGTTATCTCTGTAAGAAGCCATGGGATGGTCTAAACAAGACAGTCAGTTTCACAACCCTGATAATTTCCATCCATGCTGTATGCCCACTGAAACGATACATGCACTGTGCACACAGAAAGCAGGTTTGACCACAGGTATTTCTGAACAGCTGTATTACCACTGGTTATTTGCTATATGCATATGGCAAAGAGATCTTTCAAACCTCATAAAATTGCCTCTCCTTTCAGGCCTTGATGATTAAGGCCTTTATGCCCTTAAGATATCTGCAATGCACAATATTTAGTGCATTCACCCATTTTAGTCAGGATTTGAACGAATGGATTACTCCTCAAGAGAAGAAAATGGCAATGCTTAACTTAGTTTGACATCGCTATAGAGCTATATGTCTGTGAGAATTTCCATCACAGAAACACTGTGCTTAAAACTGGTAAGGCCAGAGACATGAAAAGAAAAATGTTCTTTGAAAGATAAAAGCTTTTTTCAAAGGAAGCTTTTAAAAAGGGTCAAGACTACTACCAGTCTAATACCTACTAATACCCACAGAAACATAAAAAAAAAGGTAGTTAAATTGTATTATATAACAATACTTACAGGCTTTTGTTGTGGAGCTGTACTCACTAAAAAGACAAAAAAAAATTATAAATAAAATAAAGATTTTCAAAAAGAAGTCTATAAAAGCAAAAACTAGTAGAAATAATTTAAAATACTCTTAAATAAATAAGGCAGTGTTAAGTTTATTCTGTTAGCCAGGTTTTTTACTCCTTACAAGTACGTGCTGCCTGAAATCATTTGATGTCTCCGTTAGAGCATCTGGAACTGGAAGGACCTAACAGCAATCTGTGTTCACTGTGTTGTTGGCAGAGAGTTTATGAAATTAGAAAAAAAAAGTCTGAACCATGAAGAGTGGATAGAAAACATCAAATGACTGCAGACCTGTCACAGATTAAATGTATGCAGTCAGCTGGCTGAGCAGGTAGAGACTGATTAAAGAGTTCAGGGAATATTAACAAAGATACAACTACTGTGTTGTACCCAACAGAAAAGCCAGGTATTCATGTTTTTTATTCTGAAACAAGGCAGTTTGATTTCTAGGGCTGGTGGCACGAAGAAGTGCCTAAGGCAAAAACCACACCAATCTCACAGAAAAAGCAGCTCCAGCACGGGCCTCTTCCTGAGCACCTTTGAGTAGCATCCCATCAGCGAGTGGGTCTGATGAGATTGCAGTGCTGACTGTGACATGCTCAGAACGGCACCACCAGCCACCCAAAACCTCCCCCCAGTGATCAAACCCAACAGAAATAACCAAATATGGGAGACAGAAGCAAAGTGAAAGTGAGCAAGAGGAACCAAACGGGGGAGAACCTCTCACAAGCTTCTTCAGACACACAGGCCTATGGCAATTAGGAATGCAAAACAAAATACAGGGTTGTTTTACAGGTTCAGATCCCGCTGCTAAGCTCAGGCAAAATCCTGCTTGAATACCCCAGACGTGGCAGGGTTTTTAAAAAGGTTATTAAACCTGAGCACTATCACTGATATAAAAAAAGAAATTATAGACAACTTATTCTTGCAATGCTGTACAGAAAACACATTTTCAGCTCCTGTACATAAAGCCATATATTTAATTACAATTTCCTAGGAACAAAGTGTGATAAGAACCTCATTCCTTAAAATAGTACTTATTTTAATGTCAGGAAGCAATATAAAGGCTGCATGAACAAAATCAAGTTATTTCCCACACAAACAACATACAATCTGTAGCTATGTGATTACACATTATGTAAAATTCAATATAATACATTCACCATTTAAACAAATTTTCATCTAAAAATACGTAACGCTGTGAAATGGATTCTGACTACTGTATTTGTTCCTGATACAGAAAATATTTTTAGCATACCTCAGAGATTTTAATCTGTGATATATTTTCTGACAATATTACAGAGGGAGTTATTTCTCCACTGCCTGTAGCTGATGTGCTCAACTGGTAAATTAGTAGCAACCATAGTACTAAAAATATATATTACATACTACTACTAAAAAAAAAATTTACTAGAAAAGCCACACTTCCTCCTTGTGTGTCTTTGCTGATTGCTGTGAACTTCTTTATCTTGATTTCTTCTAGCTAAACATAAGGTACAGGTCGTATCTAAACTCCTAGCAAGCTTAACATAAAACATTTTATGCCACTAGGAAAATGGGCTTATCACAAGTTCAGCTAGGTACAATACATTCCATTTTTAAGGGTGAAAAACTATGAATGTACAACTTTCAACTCCATCTTATGAATAAGTTACAACAGACAAACAGGCAGATAATTCCACAAGGATACTGATGAACTTGTAACGCAACTAGACGTAATTTAGATAAGACTATTAATTATTGTCAATATTAGACATGCAAGCTTCCAGTGTGACTAAAAACCAGGCATTAAAGCTTGTGGGATGGAAGGGAAGTAAGTTTATACCAATAGATCTTTTTCTGTATCTGGGGACCCTGAAAACTTGAATGTGCAAAACCAGTAGGAAAGCATTTCTCTGCCAGTTTCCAGAGCAGAATAAGAATTAAACAGACACGCACTTTTCACATGCAATTACTTAAAATGTGAATTTTCATTGAACAAAATACTGCTAGCAGTAATATACTGATGGTAGTTTACTACCTTGAATTTAAATATTCTGTTCATACCTGCTGAGCCAGAGGGGGGAGGAGCACCAGCTTTCTGCCACTCAGTAGCTTCAGCAGCCATCCTGCGCACGTAGGCATCATCCACGCACATCAAAATGTTCTCCGGCTTTATATCTGTATGAATGATCTTGCACTTGCTGTGTAGGTAATCTAGACCCTGAAGTACCTAATCACAATAGTATTTTTAAAAAATCTGCTTGAAACAGCAATTAAATTTATTAAGAAACTCAGCCTTCAGTTGCATTTTAAAAGAAGCCTGATTTTATCCCAATGCTCAAAAGTACCCAAAAATTGGAAAAAATGCATTACCAAGAGCATAACAACATAATTTCCCATTGTAGCATGGAATTACAGAAGTTCATGAAACAAAATTGTTTGATGCACAGAAACACCAGTGCAGTAACTGAACTGCTTCATATTCAACTTTCATAAATCAGTTTTTAAAACATGTGTAGCACAAGTTTTGTCCAAGTAGAAAAAGAAAAAAATATCTATATTGTCTTTAATAAGCAACCTGAAAGCCTTACCAAACAGTGCCACTCTCATTAGTCCAAACAGTTAATTCCAGTCTCAGAAAAATTAAAGCTTTTTAATCTTTCACGACTAAGCTCTTCCTCTTTTCTCAGGTATGAAGTGTTTCAATTACTTGGAATTTTTACCTTTGTCTACATTCAAAAAGCAATTCAGGTTGGAAGACGGTGTAATTCAAACTTTCATCTAAGTCATACCACCTTCAAAGTTGCATCTAACCTCAGAATCAGACCAGCCTGCTCAGAGCCTTCATCCAGTTCACTTCCACCTACATCCCAAATGCAGAATTGGCTGGGCTGGGCACTGTCGGCTGGGTAAAAACCTGAGTGGACACCAGGCCCAAGAGCTCACTGAGGAATGGAGTTACATCCAGCTGGCAGCCATCACTACCGGTGTTCTCCAGGGCTCAGTAGGGCCACCCCTGTTTAACACCTTTATCAATGACCAGGACAAGGGGATCAAACGTACCCACACAGAGGTTGCAGATGACACCAAGCTGGGCAGGAATGCTGATTTGCTGGAGGGCAGGAAGGCTCTGTACAGGGATCTGGACAGGCTGGATGATGGCCTGAGGCCAGTTACGTGAAGTTCAGCAAGGCCAAGTGCCAGGTCCTGCCCTTGGGTCACAACAACCCTGGGCAGCACCAAAGGCCGGAGCAAAGTGGCTGAGGAAAGTGGCCCAGAGTGGAAAGAGGCCCAGAGGAAAAGGACCTGGGGGTGCTGGCTGACAGTGGCTGAACATGAGCCTGTGTGTGCCCGGCTGGCCAGGAAGGCCAATGGCATCCTGGCTTGTATAAGCAACAGTGTGGCCAGCAGGACCAGGGCAGTGATTGTCCCTTTTTACTTGGCACTGATGAGGCCACATCTCCAATCTGGTGTTCAGTTTTGGGCCCCTCACTACAACAAAGACACTGAGGTGCTAGTGCATGCCCAGGGAAGGGCAACAGAGCTGAGGAAGGGTTTGGAGCACAAGTTTGATGAGGCAGCTGGGGGTGTTTAGTCTGTAAAAAAAAAAAAAAAAAAAAAGAGGCTGAGGGGGGACTTCATCACTCTCCAAAACTGCCTGAGAAGACGTTGCAGCCAGGTGGGGGTTGCTCTGTTCTCCAAGATAACAAGTGACAGGACCAGAGTAAATACCTTCAAGTTGCACAAGGGGAGGTTTAGATTGTATATTAGGACTAATTTCTTCATTGAAGGGGTGATAAGGCTGCCAGGCAACAGGTTGCCCCGTGAAGTGGTGGAATCACCACCCCTGGAGGTATTTAAAAGAAGTACAGATGTGGCACGTAAGGACACGTTAGTGGCAGACTTGGCAGTGGGCTAATGGTTGGAATCGATGCTCTTTCAGGTCTTTTCCACCCTGAATGATTCTATGATAAGTTATACACATGCTTTCTCCGTGCTGAAACACCTTCTCCTTATGATTGCCTCTCAGCAACTTGATTTTCATAGAATAGCAAAAGAACATATTTTGAAAGAACACATCCCAGTGAAATGTTCTGAAGCGTTTCAACTTGTTAACACTCTGACCCTACAAAAACTTATATACAGGCAGCAATTTTTTTAAAGAATAGGTTATTTTCATTTTTCAGAGGGATACCATTTTTGTTCATCACTATCATCATCATAATGGTATTATTTCCCACCGTTACAGTGATTTATTTTCCAGATTTTCTTAAGAAGCATGACATGTCAACCAAAACTGCAATTTAATATGAGTATTTTCACATCTATGAAAAAGACTTATTGCTTCAATTTTTCATTCTCTAAAGCAGCTCAGGAAACTCCCTTGTCATTGGGAAACCTCAGTTAAAAAACACAACCCAACCCCCCTAAAAACCTCAGCATGCAGAAGGGCAGACTACCCATTAAGATTCTCTTGCAAACTTCAGTGAGATTAAAATAAAATTATCTTATTTTAGATATTAGTATGAGGTCAGTTCAAATATTGTTATTCTAACCTTCAAACTGCTAACAGGGGTGGAAAAACCTAATGAAAATATTGACAAAACTTACCTGTCGAATTATGCTTTTTACACAATGGATAGGAAGGCCTTGATAATTAGACTTGATTATCCATTTTAGAAGATGATGTCCAAGTACTTCAAAGACCATGCAGACATCTGGAATTTAATTAAGGATAACCTCCAAATAAACTTGTTCATGAGATCAACACAAAGGTTTACTTCTGTTCTGGCTAAAGGAATCGTCACCTCTTGTAGAGGGAAAATGGTTTCCCCTAAAATGACCACGGTAAATGCTTTGGTACTTCGTTTCAATTATACATAAACCCATACAAAACCAGTGTCCAACTGCAGAACAAATTAAAATAAAACATTTCAATTATGCAAATCTTGTCCATTATTTCTACATGTTAGCAACAGCATTAGGGTGAATAATTAAATAAGTAATTGTAAAAAGTAACTAATTCATTTTTGTTTTCTTTGAAACAGTTAAAAGTACTGCTTTGGCCTATCATCTCTAGTTATAATTAAATTTTAAATTATCTGAATAGAAGGTTTTGATAACAAAAGTGTGAAGCAACCATGTTTTAGAAAATGAACCATAATAAACATTTTTTAAATTAAGCTCAATATAGTCACTTGACAACAACTACTAACATAGTAAGTGAATGGATCTCTTAAAACCTGCAGTTTTAACTGCCGAGAATAATGACAATACTAAAGAACTCAAGAACAAAAGAAATGCGTAACTCAGAAGCAACATGCAAAAAAACAATGCCAAAATATTCAATTTGACACAGCACTTACTACTGGCCACTGACAGAGGCAAACAGTCAATTATCAGGGTAGGTTATTAGGAAAAAACAAGATGCAGGAACTTTCTGTAATTTGTGGTTCAAAGGCTTCCTAAGTTAAGAGATTCTACACTTATATGCCTGGGTATGTTATCTTTCTATTGAGAAAATCTTCAGATACTGAAGCTAATCTAAAGTTTTACTATCCACAACATTCTGGCAAGAAGTTATACAATTAAACTGTACTGAATTAATCCTCAAACATGAGCTGGGAATAGCCTTAATGTACCTGGAAATCAGAAAGGATGTTAGACTCTTATCTACCTGATACTATAATCTTGCAAAGAATAATGTAATATAAATAACAGAATATTAATTGATGGATACTGCAGTAAAATCTGAATTAATTAGGCTATCTCAGAGACCATTCATATGGAACTACACTGCTAGGAGAGAAAGCTATCTAACTTCTCTAAGTTTTATTAACTAGAGTCTTGGCAATGATCTTAAGAGTCACTGTCTTGTGTCAAAATGAGACATACCTTGTCTGTCAGTTTATCACACGCATTCTTCTCAGGTACCTACATAAAGGTAACTCAAATTTTGACACCGACATCCCCTATACTGAAGTTACACCAACAGTAAAATGTCTTAAGACTGCTCAAAGCATATTGTGAAGAACTGTAACACAACTGTTCCCAACTGTTCATCTCATTTCACGTTCCTTAATTCCTGCATTAGGGGAGACACTGAATAGTCATTTCCTACTCACATCAACTGTGTCTACTCAGGACATTCTAAAATTCAGTTCCATTCAGAAGAGGAAACAGTCCTGGTTACTTTACCCCACAATGAACAGAAGTGACTAGTAGAGCACACAGCCATCATAAAGGATGAGCAGAGCACATCAGCTCTGCAGGGCTTTTTAACTGAGCCCATGCAGTCAAGTTGCAAAGCTACACAGGTTTCAAAAAGGCAGGACACTGCAACATTGAGAAATGAAATATAGGACACCCACCCACAGTCCTTCAGACCACTGCTGCTCCAGACTCTCCAATGCACATTCCTGACATTCCTTGCACACAGAGAAGTGTTAAGCCTTGCCAGAAACCAGAAGAAAAGGGGATGTAAAGAAGTAAACAGTTGAGAGGTAAGGGTAGGCCACCAAGAAGTAAAATGTAGCAGGAATGGCAGAGGCAGGCAGAAAGAGGGAGGGTCACAAGAAAGCGATGTCTACCTGGAAAAAAGAGATTGCAACATTTTGCTGGGAGGACTTGGACAAACTCAAGGGGCACTCCATACTGGAGAGACAACTGGAATGGGGAGAAGATATAGAGCAGGCTCAGTGTTGGGAGTAGGTATGCAAAAATGTGACTGCTGTATGATTTATTATCCTGATCTGAGAAACATTAACCTGATGCCAGACTGTCCAGAACAAAGAGTTTGGGAAAAGCTGTGCATTAACTACTAGGAAACCAGCCTTTCAAGTCCCAGGATCCTCCTACAGCACCAATAACCTCACTGGTGAGCAGGTCCAAAAAGTCCTGCAGCAAAAAAACCCTGCAGCCCACCCAGCAAACATGCTTCTTGTGAAATGCTCTTTGAAGCAGCACGGGGGATGTCTCCCAGTGGGAAATTAAGCACAGCAGCAAAAGTGAGAGCAAATGTACCATTAACCAGCTGACAGGCTTAAGTACTGACAGCTGCTCTTTCTTGACTCAAATCCTACCTGTAACTATCTATCTAGCTACAAATACACATTACTTGAGCATTTAGAAATGACAAAGGTTAAAGGCTAGTTAAGCTCTAGGACCAACTGAAGTCTTCAGGATGCATCGCAGTTGCTTTGGATTGGCAGCGTTTAGGCACTATGGTATTTAATTAATACTCTATATTCTTTGGAGATACATTTACTACAATCATTATAATGTCTGTGCGGGAGTGTTTCCTTCTTTATTTTTTCAATTTGTCTCTCCAAACACTTGTTCCATTATGTGATTATCTGAATCTTTCATTTAAAAGATGCTACACTCAAATGAGTGTTTATTATGGCTCTAATAAGTGTCCACTGCAAACAAACATAATAATTTACACTTACTGAAAACACCAAAGTGCTCAAGTTCCTGAATTCTGTTATTTCGTGAAAAAGTCATAATTG
>VYZQ01043427.1:15829-36997 GCA_013400655.1 Mystacornis crossleyi
AAATGTACTTTTCAGTAAGGCAGGAACATTTGCCTTCCATATAAAAATTTCTGTACTGCCAGTTTTCAGCATGAAGGCAAAACTGAAATAGAATAAATCAACATCAGCTGTCCAGTTTTAATCTGCCAGTACAAAGCTACCTGACCCCTTATTTTTCACTAGCACATGGTCTCTTTTGGCTTTGTCAATGTAAGTGCTATACTTCAAAAAGACATAAGTTTGGAAATGCTTTCAAAGTATTACCACTAAAAAAATTTACTCTTCGCACCTAGAATAGCCCTCACCTTTAATACACTTGTACACATACACGTGAATCTTAGCAAGAATTTAAGAACATTATTGGGAAATTGCTCTGATAAACAGATTAAGAGTTATTTCTATGTACAGCTATGAATCACTATCTTACTCTGAACTTCATATTAGTGTTTTACAATAAAACAGTAAATCCAGATTTTTGGTTTCTAAAAACAACTTAATTATTCTTCAATTGTACAACTGTCAGATGAAAACCTGTAGGGCTTTGGTTGCATTATATTTTAGTGAACACAGACAAAATACAGATATTTATATAACACTTCTTCATAAGCATCTCAGCTCAAACAAAAACCTATCTTCTGTAGCAGAACAGCAGCATCAAGAAATCCAACCCAGTGTTCTTTGCCTCACTGTGTTAAGCAATTTCCTTGATCACCACTTATATTTGAAATTGCTACTAGCAACTACATGGTTTATTTTAATTCTTTTTAATTTGATGGTAAAACCCAGGAAAAAAACAGACCATATCCTTCTACCATGGTAGCTGACCACTGAAGCAAATAGCCCAGGAAACAAATAGAAATGGGGCAAAGGAAAAAGAGGTAAGACACCAGTCTGTAACTGAGAATACTTGACCCCACACTCTCTTTCTCACCACATACCCAAAGGCTCCACAACTAATGTCAAGAGACAGATGAATGGGATGAAAAGTGCTTGCACACTTCTCTCTGGAAGGATGCTTTCTAGTGAGCATTCACATTTACTGACAGTCACTTTCATCATTCCTCTCCCAGAAGATGAGAGTTGGTGAAAGGTACCTTAATCTCATCTGCTGAAGATTGAAGGCACATCACCAAAATCAATGTATAATTAAGCTCTCTAGAGCAGGAACTGTCTTTCTGGAAATATGACACCATGAACAATGAGGTCTGCTACTGGGCTCCAAAACACAATGAGCACACACATAAATCCAGCTGTAACAGTAAATGAAAGCACAGTAATTTATTAAGCTGCTAAAATACCTAATATAATTAGCAAGGATAACTTAATTTAGCTCAACTCTAAAATCAAATGTATTCACAGACCCAAAATTTACCCCGAGAACAAGTCAGTTATATTTTACTTTGTCTCTTCCTCTACCACCCACCTTTTGTTTTTTTAAAGGAAGCATTTGAAGGCAAAGCTTTACGACCTTTGCTAAAAACAAGGTTAACNTTTTTCCCCTTGAAAAGAAACAAAACATTTTCAACACATACGCCGAGCTAAAACAAACATACTTTGAAGTTTGGGAAGTTTTAAATAGAATATTTCAGAGTCTAATGCATTCTGACAGAAAATGCTCTAAGTACACTTAACAACAACTTTTAACAATACTCTGTTAACAGCCTAATTTATTGAGTATTTTTGTCTCCTTGATGCTAACGTTTCTAAAAGAGGAATCTGCTTACACATTTTATCATTTAATGAAGGTAATTACATTTTTTATTAAAGATACAAGAGAAATAAAAATATTAGCATATTCCGGCATGCTCAAGACAACATGCAATNACAAGAAAACAGAAACCAGCTTTTTCATGACATTGAAAATTTCTCTTACCAGTCTAGAACAAAAAAATATTTCTTGTAAGCTTCAGTTACTACAAATGTTTCAGTAAACTCTAGTTTTTAAGTAAACTATCTCTAAGTTCTACCAGACCATGACAGGATATACAGGACTTCTTTTTTAATTTTGCACTGTGTTTACAAAAGCTAAGGTACTTTCACTCCAGAGAGTGCCTTATACACTGCACTTCTCGTTGCATCTACATCTATTTTGGTGTTTCTACTTTGTATATATGAAGTAAGATTAGCTAGAAAAAATCCAGAACTAAATGCTTACTTATTTCAGTAGAACATTTTTAATAAGAATGCCATGTTCTCAAAAGGATACGAATTCCATTCATTCCAGAAATTTTGAAGTCATCAATTAGCTGTACAACCATATCCTTGTTGGGATCATTAGGGTCACTTTCACGAACCTAAACCAAGAATGCAAACACTGACATTTTAGGAAAAAAATCACTTTAAAATACCAGTTAGTTAGATTTCCACATAAATAGTATTTTGGAGCTTCAGAAAACATGGTAACACATAACAAGCCAGACGTTTACAGGAGACTATGTAAAAAAAAAGTCTAAAACCAATTCTCTGTGTTCTTTTTAATTCATTATTATTGTTACTGTTACTGAACACTGTATTGCAATAGTGATACTTACACATTTGAGCAACTTTATTTCATCCAAGGCTGTCTCTGTATAATGCTGGGCACTTTTTACAACTTTCATTGCAACAAACCTTTTTCCCCTTGAAAAGAAACGAAACATTTTCAACACATACGCCGAGCTGAAACAAACATACTTTGAAGTTTGGGAAGTTTTAAATAGAATATTTCAGAGTCTAATGCATTCTGACAGAAAATGCTCTAAGTACACTTAACAACAACTTTTAACAATACTCTGTTAACAGCCTAATTTATTGAGTATTTTTGTCTCCTTGATGCTAACGTTTCTAAAAGAGGAATCTGCTTACACATTTTATCANAACAAAGCTAATTTGTCAAAGAAAATAGAACTACATTTATTTCTGAGAGCTTTGATAAACTACACCGTTAATCAAGAGCAAAATAAGGCTGTAGGCATCTTTCTGCACAAAATGACAGTAAACGTTTACATAACTTTATCATGCATGTAAAACAAAAGTTACTGCAGACAAAATAAAGTAACATATTATGAAAAATGTATATGGAAATAAATAGTTTTCTTACTGCATATCCCAGCATAGCCAGACTGTAGAGAAGTGTCCCCATCCTAACTTTCTAATAACATGATACCGGCCATTGAAAAGATCACCAATTTTCACTGGATGATAGCCTCCTTTCATGAAAAATAAGTAGACAAAAGAAAAAAGAATATTTAGAAAACAAACAATAATTCTCGGGTTTTCAAGTAATTCTCTTGTAGTATAAATTTTTCTCTTAAAATCGTCCTGTACTATAAATAGGAAATCTAAAGAAACTTTAATGTTAAAAATTCTGCCATGCTTGGCCAGGAGGGCAGAAACTCATGTCCTGTAATTAGTGTAGAGTTTATTCACCCTTTTCTCTTATGGCTTTTATTTATGGTAATATTACCATCTGTTCTCTATTTCCTCAGGCTTATCTTCCACTTCACAGACAGTACAGAAAAGATCTACATTATTTCTTTATCATATTTGAAGCCTCTCCAGTCAACATATTTTGGATGACTGCAGAATCTCAGCAGAGACTGTTTTAACTCCCATTTGCTTTCTAGTAATAAAAGCAGCAATAAAATACTTCCTGAGAAAATGTTAAAAACAATGCAGGCTTTATTGATGCTCTTCTACTTGGCTCCTGACCCATAGCAGCAATGCATTTTTCTCATGTCTGAGAGTTTTACAGTGAGGAGGAAGAAGAGAAAGCAGGCAGCTCTGGGCTTTGTCTGAACTGCTTTTTCATTACCAAAGTCTGCAGTCCAAACTTACACCACCACACAGGTTCTCCACAACTGCTTTAGGCAGAAAGGCCAACAGGAGAGGGCAAGCTGGAGCTCAGGTTTCTAGGAGGTGTAATGAAGCTTTTTATTTCCTTTGTATTTTAGGAGACATTCCTACTCCTTGTTAAGGGAAGACAATGAACACACAAGATTTTTATTCAGACCTTAACACACCAACAATAATATCCACAATTTTGCCTAAATTGGAAACAAATAATAAAGCTGCACCATGCAACTCTCCAGGACATCACCAGCAGCAGACTCAGCAGCTTTCAAGGAATCACTTCTTTGTCCCTTTCTGGTCCTTCACAATGTCACGCCAAACTGTCCTTTGGCAGGATCCTCAGTTATTGACTATTCCATTTAGAATCAGGAAAACCTCAGACTACTTCTCTAAATTGCTGTGTCTGTTTTGAATCCCCTGAAAATCTTGTTAGAACTGGTTAAGACAACAGTGTGAATTTATAACTTAATTCCTTGGGTTTGAAACAGGGACTTCTCTCTTATCCCCTTTTATCTGTGGGAACAATGATGTCCAATCTGGATATTTATATTCTTTTTTTGCTAATAACATCTTCTGCCTTAACACAAGTTCAACAGTTTTTTTATGAACTCTCATATGCTGCCAGAGCAGATTAATATATTTAACATAACTGTGCAACAGAATTATAAAGATTACATACTCAGGAGAAGGTTAAATTTTAAATGACGTATTGTGTTAGATGCTGATATGCCTAACAAACTCTAAAGCACACAGAGGTTTGGTAAAAGTGTGCTAAGGTGTAAATGCAAGCTTAGCAAGCAGCAGACCCTTCCCTTGCGGAAGAGCTTGCCACCCCTCCCAGCACTAGGAAGGAGATGTTCATGAAAGCTGCCAGTGATGCCTTAGGTTTTAACTTCTGTACTTTTCAAATCCTGTATTGCCTAGTGTGTAACTCTGAAGTCTCTTACAGCTTTGTTAGCTGCTCTCTTAGGCCAGACAGACACAACAAAGCTTCTCTGAGCTTGCTATTCAAGGACACCCGGGCTGTCCGAGGCCTGAAGGTGGAAACTAGGACCAGGAGAGAGGTGGAGAAATGGAAGAGAGCTAAAGTTTTAATTGGTGAATTTATGCTGATATGCAAATGGACCAAACCTATAACAGTGTAAAGAACTCGTGACCTGTCCTCCATCTTAGGGTCCATTTTATGGAAGCAGCCTCCGGCTCCCCAGGGTGTACCTTGAAGGCCCTTCAAATAAATACCGACCTTTATTCCCTTACTCTTGTCTAGTCTCTGTCTCTAGGTGACTGGAGAGGGCAACACCAGGACAACTCACCCAGCAAACTAAAATGATACTTTCATTTCTGCTGCTGAGTTGTGCCCACCTCAGCAAGGATGCCCACACTGCCAAGCAGGAACTCTTTTATTTCCAAATCAAAAACCACATGATGTTTGGAACCCCTGACAGGATTTACTCTCCAGGAGAGGGGGGGTGGGACATGGACTAACTGAGAGTAAGGGTTGACTATTATACTGTCTATATGCAAAAAGAAACAGTATCAGCCACATACGAACCCCAAGTCTATTGCAGCTTCATTATTACAAAAATTTTGCTGAATAAATGCAAATACATGAACCTGTACTGATACAAAAATTAAGAACAAAACTAAATTTTATTTTGTCAATTTAAACATCCTTCTAGTAACAGCTGATGGAGATGCTTAACAATCTGGATAAATATAACCATTAGTTAAGACAGCTACTGACTGGTTTAAAACAAACAAACAAAAATATAATTACTTTGTAATTTTTTTCCCACAAAATTCTATGCAGTATGATGAAGTCATAGATGCTAGAGGAAAGTTAAGAGAACATACAGTAATTCTACCTTTCCATTACTGAAAAGGTTTGCATTTGTTAAGTGAATCAAATCTGATGACCTGCAAAATTTGTATGGGACTTCTACATAATACACCATCACAGATAAAAATAGAAATAATTTAGGCAAACAAGTGCCTTTTAAGTCTGACTCTACAAATAGCTTTTGGCACAACTGTGTTTCAAAGGGTCAAAAAAAATAAAAAACTTGTGATAGTTTCTTCCCATCACAGACAGAAAACAGGGGAGAGGAAATCAGAGAAAGACACCACAGTTAATAAACTGGGGGTTGGTACTCCACGTGTTGGAAGCCTAACGATACTATATATGTAAAAACCATGTTATTTTGGTCCCTACACCACTGCCATAACTAATTATAGCAATACATCAGCAGATGTGACAGATGCCAACAGTGGTAGCATATATAGCATACGAGCATATATATTTCACTAGATACTTTCCACTCTCCTAAGTCACAACAGGAGCAGTTTTGGAAATAACCTGTTACCATTCCTGTACATGTTACTCTCTGATTATTCATATCAGCAACATGCATTTACAGGTTGTGGACAACCAGGTAACAACTCAGTTATGTGTACTCTAATAACTGCTGTCATCCCATGATGAATGTAACCATTTAGTTCTCCATGACACCAAAAGTATTTCTAAATATTAGTAACAAGAAAGCATCCGTGCAAAATTAACAAGTTGATAAAAATTATGTGCTTTTGTAAAAACAATACTAGCATTTGAAAATATATAATGTATAAGTGGCACTGCTGATAATGCAACAAAAAAAAAACCCCGTTGTACTATTCACTGCAGCACACACAGAAAAAAAAGTGTCTCTCACAGCTAACTAGCTACATGCATGCAAGAAAGAGGGTCAGAAAAATGAGTTCATTATTCCTGAATGTCTCCTGAATGTGTTGGTAATTGTAGCTGGCTCTTTCTATGTTTGTATAGGGAATTATTCCCTTTGTGAACTGGATGAATGGGAGACATCTCCAGGGGGCAAAGAAGATGATCAGAGAAGCAAAAAATTCCAATTACATCCATGACACAACAAACTCCTGAAAAAAAAAAATCTCCAAGTGTTTCATGGCTTTTCAGAGAAGAAAAACGAGCTTTAAAAAGTACCCCTTGAAAAATCATGCAGTTGGATTTTGGTATTTCCCCTCCTTAAACAAATAAATATTTGAAAAGCATTTTATGCAAATTCAGTGACACAAACAGAAGTAATGTCACAGATTTAAACAGGCCCTGGAGGAAGCCCTCAGGGAACAGAAGTTCGTCTCCTTTTCACTGACAGCTGTTAGTCAGTCTCTTTCACATCAGGTGCTAATACAAACAGATCCAATTTCCTCATTAAAAAATACTACTATGGCTATTTACTAATCACCATGTAATGTGGTCAAGATGAAAGCCCAGCACACAGTAACATACCCTTAAAAATAAAATCAGCAACAAAAATATTCAGGAAGTACTGCTAAGAGGTCATATGTTGAATTCCTGAAAAAAATAATTATATACTCGTCATCATAATTTCCCTCTCATGAGATTTCAGATTGGGATTGAGAAGAGATGAAGTATACTCTGTGCCTCAGTCAAAAATCCTGGAAGACTGCCATTTTGAAGACAAAATTAAGAATAGAAGAGACACTCCAGTAATAAATTATAATTTCCAAATCTTTGTCTTCCACTCTGTAAATACAGATTAGGCTACCCATAACAGAAGAAGATATTCTAACTAAAAAAACATCTCTCACAAAAATGGAAAATGTATCTAAATGCCATTCCTGGAGTTCTTTACCACATAACTCACTCATTCTCTATACAGAATATGAAATATATAAATAAATCCCAGTGTGGTCATGGAATTCAGATCCTCATGGTGACCTTCCCTTCAGTTCCACACCAGCACACAGAAAGAAGGAAACGCACTGCCCAGTCTTACAGGAAATTAGGGTCACAAAATAAGTAAATCCTCTACTGACATAACAAAAGCACTGCTCTTGTAGAAACAAGTAATGATCATGACATCCAAATGGACCAAAGCGTGAACCATCTTCAATATACTTTCAAAAATTCAAAGCCTCAGGATCAGAAGAATTCAGAAGAACCTTAATGCATACAGGAGTTTCCTTTAATTTTTCAGGAAGCCTGCAAGTATTCTTAGTGTAACACGTAATTTATTTTAAAAGTATACAGATCTCACTACTGACCTGCTCTAGTTAAACAGGTAACCCATAAGCAGGCTCTCAACTTAGACTATTTTTTTGTTTTGTGGTCTAGCTTCTGCAGATGGTGACTTTTGCAAGAGATACTGGAAAACAGACAACAATGGATTGTCTGAAATTAAATGCAGCCCTTACTTCACAAAAGAATTAAGTGACAGCTTTGAAATGCTTAATCTCAAAGAAATACAGATGTTTACAAGTACACAGATGTTTAAACAAATCCTTATTCACTGTTGGAAGATGCTATGGACACCGAAAGAGTTGTCTTAAGGAACAAATGTGTTTAACACAAATAATAAAAAGATCAAACCAAAATACCTGAGCATGGTTTAGCAACATATTTTTCTTTGCCCTGCTGCAGACTTCGACATTTAGTTTGAGTTTACTGTTTGGCTTTCACTACTGGCATTTGTAAGCCACTTATACATTTGAAATATAATACACCAAAATGAAACAGTCACTTTCCATTGTTAAATCTGAAAATATGAAACACTTGTTCCAGGCTGGGAAGGGGAATTCTTAAAATAGTACACTTCCAGGCTTATACAGAAACTTCTGATAAGAAGACATAATCACATTTGACACAGGAAGTGTTTCTTGGTATCAGGAATACAGAATACCAGATATAGTCAGTCTGCATACAGTGCTTTTTGACTATTTAAAAATATTAATCTGAAGTGATAAAACTCTGATGTAAGTATATTCGTATTCTTGAAATCTACTAGAATACATAACCCAGAATTGATAGAACTGTTATGTATCATTTTTTATGTAAGTACAATGTAGACTCTACCCCAATGGGAACAGACTTGCAACTTTACCAGTGACATTAAAACAAACTTAAGTATTGACACTGTTGTACTGCAGTCATTCCTTTATGCATTTAACAATATTTTAAAACTGAATATAACCAATACAAAAATTAAGGAAATTGAGTTAAAATGAAGATGTAGAGAGCCTCAGACAATGCTGAGAGCTGTGAAAGACAGGAAGAAAGAAGCATGTAACATCTTAGGCTAGTGCAAGGGAGAGAAGAAAGAAAAAAAAAGATACAGTTTAAAAAATAAATTTAGGTAATGCTGTTAAAGGCACCAAGGCATTTTAGACCTTCTGGAGTGTGAGACAGGTTGTTTGTCTTGGTTCGGCTGTTTTTGTTTCTCTTACAACTCACATCAGTCAAGGGAAGTTTATTCTCTATTCTTCTAACTAGGACATCGGGAAGAACACAGGGATGCAGTACTTGTATATTTATTGAAATATGTCTAAATAAGCTATGGCTAAGTGAAAAATTAAAGCTGAAGACAATTATGCTTTGGGACCTGAAATGAAGAGTTGGTCCCAATTCTTGTATAAGTAAATTCCATAATTAAAGATCAGCTCTTTAAAAATCCCTCAAGAACCAGAACCACAACTGGAATGACAGTGTTTACCTCACCACCACTGGTGAACTGCACACACCTTTACAGTAATCTGCGGGATCCTCTTGCTCCTCATCATCGGACCCTAAAATCTCCTCCTCTGGCTCAGGCGGGGCGGGCTCCGGCAGGGGCGGAGGCGGGGGCGGGGGTGGAGGCGGAGGTGCAGAGGGAGCTTTCTGCTGAGGCTCTGGCCTGGAAATGCAAGAGAGAGCACACTTAGTAAAGAGCCTCCTCACTGGGGTAGCCCAGCCCTTCAGGGGGGATGAAAAGCCAGTGGGAAATAAAAAATTAAAAAAAACATTGAAGCATCTCACGTTCTGACTGTCACCTTTCCTATCCCCCTTGGGACACCAGGGAGGCGCGGACACAGAGGAACCTGGCCAAACCAAGAGCAGGTCTCAAGTGAAAGAGCTTGCAAAAGCTACATGAAATACATATTCAGATACAGACAAGCTTTTCAAATTTCTGACAAGTAAATGAGATATTATACCCATCTTCTTGAGCACAACTGAGAAGAAGTATTTTTCAAAGAATATCAAGTTATTCAAAAGCTCCTGCCTGCTAGCTGAAGTAGGAAAGATCTCATTAATACACAGCAAGAAACATTATTCTAGAGACACTGACCCAAATCTTAATGCACTTCTCATCTGTAGCTGCTACCAACACTATGGAAAGCTGTATTGGTATACAAAATACTGAAACCATCTATTAAAAAGCAAGAGAAAAAACTGATCTTCTTAGGTAGTCTACAATGTTCATCCCAGAGTATATCACATGCTTTAATACACACTAATTAATTTTTTTTTAAAAAATCACCAAAGCCTGGCACCACCAAACAAGAGACTTTTTTTTCTTTTGGTCTTGCAGCTCCAGTTAAAAAAAAAACAAAAAAAAAACACCCAAAGTGAAAAGTATTTTACATCCTGTTCCAAAGAAAGCCGTACTTGCTACAACTACAAACTACTCACATTTCAAAGCTCAGGGTTGAAGTGATATGACCTCTTTGTCATACAATTAAGAAAGCTTCCTCCAAACCGGTTGATGCTGTTATTTTTTTGTATTCATACTTCCTACAAATAAAAAGTATATACTTTCCAAATACATTTGTAAAGTAACTTAAAGCATTTGTGCCATCAAAAGCTGATATAACTTACATTTATATCTACTTAAATTCATCACATCTAAAAAACACCACATTAACAGTATTTTGTCCCTCATGTCATAAAAAACCAGGAATCTGTAATTTGTTGATGTTTCAGCACCTAGAATTAAGATCCAAACATTTCCTTGATCATGAGCAAAAACTGTACTTATGTTTATCGCACTTCTAAGTCTTCTTCCTCATAATTCCTTTTTCTTTTTACACACTGCCATTGTTCAAGACAGAGCATTTGGTGTCAAAGAGAACATGGTTGGTCCACTGGCAACATTCACCACCCGCACAGCAGCTGCTATTACGCCTTTGTTTTACAGGACATCACTGTGAGCTGCATGGCATACCAAATTTATCTGCCTGCTACCCCTTTCAGATAATAAAATTCTTCAGTCAATAAATGGTCAGATTTAAAAAGGAGTATTTTGAACTAATTTATCAATGATTCAAGTTATGATGAGAAATCTAATGAAATAAATAAATTTATGTAATTTTTAACCACATGAAACCAGACAGGATAGAAGAAGAAATCCATTTGTAGTATAAACAATAAATATATTTGCACAGGCTTCTACTTATGTTGGTTGTTTGCCTCCCTCTTTCATTTCTGGCTCCCAACAGATGTCTTTATCTGGTACACTGAGAGGAAAGTAAACTGCAAATGGAAGATGCAACAAATTCTCTGACCAGCTAATCTTGCTACAAACTGGATTACTGGCCCTCCTGGTTTCATGAACCAGCTGCGTCTCACGGTGTCAGCAAGCTGACAGCTCCCACACCTGATCTGAAAGCTTTCATCCAGCACACCATCATATAAGCATCTACATTACAAACCCTGAAACCTCATCTGCTAGGCACAGGACCATTTTAGATACACAGATCAAGAACTGGGAACACTTAAAAACTAACGGTTGGACTTGATGGCCTTAAAAGTCTTTTCCAGCCCAAATGATTCTACAAGCAAGAAAAAGAACACATAGTGAAACAGCCTGCACTTCATCAATACATCTGAAAGCAGCATGCCAGGAACACAGGCACATCCATCAGTGCCTGGACTCCTTATTTTGGATGGTACCATCATCTTCCTTTATTCTAACCACCATGTTACTATTTTGTTAAGTTTCCATGTTACTGTTTTGGTCACATGAAATGGTACAACTATAGAAAAGCCCAAGGTAGGGTAGGGAAACGCAAGACATTTGTAAGGGGTGCAAGTTCAAAAATTCATTGAAATGGTGCTGATTTGGGGTTTTAAGATAACAACTACTTGCTCTATTTCTTTACATGACAGAAGTAATATTTTAAAGAGAATCAGAAGCATTTCAGGAATTGAGGTTCACACATTTTGTCACTCATTTTCAAATAAATATGAAGGAATACCAAGAATCTCCCTCTGAGAGAGACAGGAAGTATCCAGCACAAGATTAAAAAAAAAAAGGGGCAAGATAAATTTATTCCTAGGGAAATAGGTTAAGAAAACAGGGTTGGTTCTGAGTCTTTCTCAAGCTACTGTATTTGATTTTGGTTTGAAATGGGTTATTTTTCCTGTCTTCAATCCCAGCTGATTTTTATATTCAGGATTGTTTTCTTTCTGTCCTTTGTGGACATCAGGAAGGAAGGAAAGATATTGCCGTGTTTTCTTAAGGAGTTATTTACGATTTTTATCTGCAAATAACAAAACACTGCTTTAAGCTAAGGAAGATCTTTGATTTGTCCATTTAGCTTTGCTTGCACCTTTTGGAGCAATGAAATATTAGTACAGAAACATGAGGGAAGAAACACAACATGCTGAGTTATACATCAGTCTGACTGCTAATTCTGCATTTTTGGCAATTTTTTCCTCTAGTTTAGAATTTTTAGAAAGAGATTCTTACTGTTCTTTAGTTTTGTTCACTTTTACTTTTCTAGGATGTATGTAGAGATCAAGTCTTCAGCACTTCACTTGATGGCTGAAATTCTGCCTACAGGCTGAGTAACTCATCCTGGCATCCCCAATCCTGCTCGTCTGCCAATTCATAGCTCCACAGTGTTAGGAAGGACATCAATGAGAGAATTCCAGTTTTGCTATTTCTTAGTAGCCCTTTTATCGAATTGCAAAGATAAGCTATGATGAATGCTTCAACAACATCTTCATTTGTGATTTATGGCATGAATATACAGTTTATTCAGCTTAAATTTCATTTTTTCCAGTATAGTCTGCTAAAATGTAAATTATTTTTTCTTTTGAGTAGATGTTCAAACACAATTGGCATTAAAAAATCCAACCATTTAGAAAGCTGTGACTCAACAAAATGTCCGTAATCTCCATTTCATTTTCAGAAATATAATTGTCAAATACTACCATAACATAAGAAGCTATTCAACAACCATTATTTGGAGTTATTACTCTTTCTTATTCCTAAAATGCTATGTTATGATATGCATTAGGTAGCACATGCACGAAAAGATTAATATTAAACCTGTTTTTCTTTTTCTGAAGAAATCACTTGGTACTCTGTGGTCTACAACTATTAGGCTGCTCATCACCATCCAAGCATAAACACTTAATTAACAGAAGAAGACGACACACCATTTCCAGAGTCTCAGCATTGTCAGCAGGTATGCAGAGAACTGACCATCTCCACAGGCCACAACGACAAACCTTATAATTGTATTGAAAGAAACACTACAGACAATTAGCAAACACTAGCCAGCATTTTTTTCTTTTAATTACTGCCTTTTCCATGGACAAAAATAAATTTACAGCAAAGTCCAATCAAAATACAATTAAATCCTATTTTTAAATTGCTCCTACAGGGAATACTTAGTAAAAGACAAAAGAAAAGCTGAAGTATTTCTCCTCTGCAGTGAACTTGAAGCAAAATACGTCAAAACCCTGCATGGAGTCTTACAAAAATCAACTGCCCACTGTTATGAAACACATTTCTGACAACTTAATATTACTGTTTTCCCTCATGGACATGTTGCTCCATGCTACCACTGGGTAACAGCCAACAGTAAAAGCAATCTCCTAAACATTCAAATCTTAAAATGCTGAGAAAATTATACGATGAGAAATCCAGAAAAATATGTTCATTTTTTTGTTGTTGTTGATATTGTGGAGTCATTTGCTATTCTTCTGGTGTGGAAAAAGTAAAACAAGAGCAGTGAAAGTGATTAAAATTACAAAATGCCTTCCATATGGGAAGCATCTGAACATACCAGAACTCTTCAGCCAGGAAAACAAGACAGCTGAGTGCTGTAACATCTTGAGAGATACAGAGAAAGCAAATAGGAAATGGCTGTCCACTGCCTCATCCCACACAAACTGGGCCAAGTTGACAGAAAATCCAAAGAAAAAAAAATTACTCATGCAATATGATGTTAAAAACTAAAGCGAACAATTTTTTCCCTCAGACTTCATGGATAAGAGAAGTTAGTTAAGTTCAAATAGGGCTGAAAAAAACTCATGGAAGAAAAATCAACTGGCTAACCCAGGAGCACCTTTGACTCGTGAATCCCAGCAGCCTGAGACCGCTGGGTGTGGCACAGCATTCCTCACGCTGGGGCCCAACCCTGCACTCCTCCCCAGGCAACTGCTCCTGGCCAGAGGGAATGTATGTGCACCTTGGGTCTGTCCTCGTGCAGTCACTTCATCTTCAGACACTCCTTTCTTTTTCTCAACAGATGAATGATTTCCATTACTAAAAACCAAAGCAGACTTCAGGCCTCTTTATTGGAAGCCCTCATAGACAAAAAGTATATTTTTATTATAAAGTAATGGATAAGAATGTCTTGCAGGCAAGACTGCTGTAGAACAAGACTACCTGAGGAAATGCTCGTGTTCCCATGGGGAATAGGCACATAGCAACAGGAGTCTTTCTCTATGAACACTGAACTGCACACAAGGTGACTACTTAAACCTGCACGCGTTTCTCCTACCTTTAGGAAAGCAATGTCTCAGAAGGAAACAGACTGTGTCAAATGAAAAAAAACTGGGAGACAGAAACTGGTCGGATTAAGCTAAGAACCACCTCAATCTGAGGGGAAAACGAAACTCCCCTTAAGATTTTCAGATGAACACAACCAAAGACTTTTTTTTTGCTAACAGAAAACAATTAAAATTAGGTTAAATGACTTCTTCATATATCTAATAAAATAAAATATGGAATAAACTATATTCTAACAATGTTATGAACCTTTTGATATGTCCACAGAGGTTCTACAGGGAATTTCAATCTGAAGAGATAAAAAGAGGAAGCAAGGGGGAGGGTGAGCATCAGAAGAATTACGCTGTAAGCCTCCTAAGAGATGGGAGCTTTACGAAATCTTCTAGTGGGTGTGGGTCCATCTGGAAGGAGCTCCAGCTATGCTTCTCTTCAGTTCCAGAAGGCAAAAGCTTTCATGCTCCTGGGCAAGGCTCTCCAGGTTCTGTAGAGTTAAAAGTCTGAAATCTCTATACACAAATTTCTTACAGCTGTTATTAATTCATTAAAAACTCAGCTATTTGGATCTCTTTCTCATTTGTTCAAATGGTGTCTGCTTTATGAGCTGAATTCTTGCCTGCTCTTTTGTCCCAAATGCGAATTTAGCTTAGACAGGTGCCTTCTAACACTGAGCTCTTTGAACCGGAGGCAGCCTTAAATGGAGGCTTTCTAAATAAACCCACACACATAAAACAAACAACAAAAAACATAAGAAAGGTCAAAATAACTCTGAAGTTATTACTCAAGGAACAAATTGATGTTGCCTGTTTCAAGTAAGAGTTTAAGTGGATTATAATTCAGAATATTTTTAAATTTTTATAGTTACGATAAATTATTTGTAGTTTAATCATTATTTTTTATTATGCCAGAGGTCATCTTACTGTTTTCAGAAACAAAGTCTACAAATCCAGAAGGAAACAGGGCATAAGGAGATGTGTTTTTAACTAATTCCAAGAAATTGATGTGATCTCCCAGGGACAGCTTTGCTTTACATGAAAAGCACTACTTGTGTTCTTATTGTAGTACAAAACTGTAGTACAATCTACAATTCTAGAAATTTTCCTGGGAAAAAGAGAGAATGCTGTTATGTCACAAGCACTAAGTATGTTCTACATCTGGTCATTATCAAACAAAATTATCATTCCTCCTGGGACTGTTAGCATTCCTTCCAAAGATACCAGCCCATCATCAAACATTAACAGAAGCACCAGTAAAAATCCATTCCGGAACAGAGCAGGCTGAGACACAGTAGCTTTTGTAACCCCAAGCAGCAACACAGAATGAATTTTTCATTCCCATCTTGCTTACTAGTCTTTTGGACGCCACCTTGGGCACACTCAAAGTCCAAGTGGAACACCAAGGAACACTGCCTTCTTCCCTTCAAAACAACGGCTACTATAAATAAATGCCATTTCACGCAGCAAGTACTGCAGTTTTACCACGCCACCGCCCCAGCCCAGTATCACAGGAAGAGCACATCGCCATGGGCAGAGCTGAGGGGACCCAGCAGCAGCCTACCATTACATCAAATCACACCTAGGATGAAGAAGTCTGCCAAGCTCAGGAGGCAGCTCTTACAGCCTTTCTCTGACACAGTTACAGCAAGTTCCCAGAAGTAACTGGTTTCAAGCTGTGAAAGTCAGTCCCAAATGAAATTTTGTTCTCAAACAAATGCAATTTTGTTAAACTGTTATTAAGACAGTCAACCAGAAGCCAAATCTAACCAGAAAGCCTCAAGCTTAATTGGACTTGCCAAAGTAGTATGTTTTCTTCCTGAAATACTGTTTTTCTTGCAGAGTTGTATTTTCCAGACAAGTCAGCCTTTACAGACTTGCAAATGAAAAAAAGTCAACAGTTAATTAAAAAATAAAGACCCACCTGGCAGTACAAAAAGAAAATACATAAATAGATACTCAGCAGCTTGCACCTTACCTGTATTTCTAGCCACCAGTGAAGTGTTGTAAAGGCTGAGAATGTTAAAATCATAGAATACCTTAAGTTGGAAGGAACCAACCAGCATCATTAAATCCAACTCCTGGTCCTTCAGAGGACAGCCCCAGAAGTCACATCATGTGCCTGAACATTTCATCCAAATGCTTAACTGTCAGGCTTGGTGCCGTGACCATTTTCCTGGGATTACAGTGCCCAAACACCGTCTGGGTGAAGAACTTTTTCCTAATAGCCAATGTAAACTTCCCTTGACTCAGTTCATGCCACTTCCCCAAGTCCTGATGACGAGAGTGAAGAAAGAGATCAGTAACACACCTTCTGCAGAAAGGGTGACGGTGAGACCCAGCCTCACAGAGAGGCATCGGCACTGGGCAGCCTGAGACCTGAAGAGCTACACCTACCACCAGGTTTGTCTGGGTGGAGATGGCCGTCACAGCTGTGACTCCATGCAGTGACTCCAGCAGCTACAGGGGAATGAGCTCTGAGGCGTGACCAGACCGACCCTGAGCAAGCGCTCCCGACTGAGACTGGGGATCAGGGTGCCTCTCTTTGTGCCCTTCTGCACCAGCTACTGAGTCTGTCCACTGCCTCCATTAGCAGCTCCCAGACGCACAGTCTGCTGCCTGGTTCCTGGGTTGCATGTACTTGATTTTTCCACTCTGCCAGTGGAATGGCCTCCTATGGAGAGGAGTCTTTCTTCATGCCCTATTTGCCTGCTGTGGCTGCTTGCACTCACTAGTGGCTACATTTCATAAGCATGGCGGTGGTTACACTGCATTTCAATCTCCCACCACTGCTCTGGCAACACCCAAGTCTCATCAGTAGGTCCCACAAGAGGTTTTGTGAGACCAAATTCCAAAGAGTCAAAGAGTACAAACACACCTGTCATAAATCCATGTACTATGTACTGATCAACAGAGAATACAGTTACTTACATGTGCATCCTAACATGTGAGAATGAAACCTCCACCTGAAGTACATCAGACATGGAACACCACTCCAATGCAATGATAAAAAATTAGTTAAAAAACTAGCTAATCTCATAAACCACACGTGAAGCTTCACCTTCTTCAAATTCTCTTGCAACAAGAGTCCATTCTCATGCTGCACAGCTTCTTCCTCTCTCTATGTGGGGGAACCTCCACTTCTGACCGATAAGATGACCTGACAGAAAACACTGGCAGACGGTGACAAAAATGGCCACTATTTTGACTTTTTTCTTCCTCTCACTATGGCTGCACGATGGATTACTTTTAACAGAATGATTCACAAGGGTGTAAATGGAAATTAATTTTTTACTTTCTTTCCGGCATGTTGTGTTGAAGAATTTAATTTCTGCCTTTTTCTTTGGCATGTTAAATTACAGTGTCTCAAGTCTTTCTATTAATAAGAAATATTCAGAAAACATGTTGTTGTTGCTTCCGTATCCTACAGTTGCCACTAGCAACAAATGTACAAGTTTCGAAGGACAGGGGGAAGAAGCACCCTCTGCTCTCCAACAGCCCTAGCTGACCTTGGATAAGTTAGCACATTTAACTTGATTTGGCGCCAAAACCACTTGAGTAACTGACCCTTTGAGGTCAAATATGGACTGAAATATGAATTCATAACTAAATTAAAAAATACTGGATTTAGTCTTTATCATAAAACAGTAACTCCTTCAAGGAAGTATATATTTCATTTTTATGTTAGAAACCATATGAAGACAACTGAAGACAAATTAAGCAAAATGAGCTGAAGTACACCAATAAATACAGTGTTTCACACTCTTTTTTACCTGTTTAAGAGCCTAGTAGAAAAGATTTCATAGGAACAGCAAAATTGTAACCCTTCACTTAATATCAAATGCAGTCAAGCATCAGGAGTACCCCTTGCCTTTGGTTAGTTAGTTGGTTTTTTCCTGACCCCTAAAGCACCCTGGTAAAATGTAATCCTGACTTCATGTGATCATCTCAGTGCAAAAATGCATTTTTCACGTCCATGTTTACTTAATGTTTAAAAGACCCATTCATCCAGTTAAGTACGAATGCATCATGCTCTGGATTATGCCAGCTCTTCAGGCAATGAGAAAAGAGTAAGTAGACAGGCATTTTGGATAGGACAAACACTGAGAGACATAACTGGCAGGTGAAAAAAACAGAGTCTGAAGGAACAAGGTTGCATGACTAAGTCAGCAATTAGAAGAACCTCTCTGTCTGCAGCAAATACAAACATTCACTGCAGTGATAAATTCCAAATGCACCGGTTAGAACTCTACTGCTACCTAACTTCTCCTCATTAACTTTATTTTCAGTAAGCTGAAACAAGCACTTTACATGAGCTCTTTACATTAACAATCATAACTCCTTTCCACTAACAGGCTTTCTTTCAAAATAAAGAATGAATCTCAATCCTTCAAAAACCACACAACTCCTCTCCAAAACTTGCAAATTCCAGTAGCATTTCCTCTATAAAACAAGAGTTTTAATAAATCTCTTTGCAATTCCTACTAGCATTTTATGAAAGTACCCAGCTTGCACTGCAGTATCAGTAAAACTGATACAAGAAAGCTAAACAAGTAACTCAAAATATTTTAACCTAATTATTAGATATAAGTTGCAAAGATGCCTATCATGCAAAAACTTTTTGCTAGTGTTAAATAGTCAGTTACATTCTTCCGTTTTGGTTATATGTGGTCATAGGTACAATATATGACATGTCTGCTTTGAGTTTATCTCTGTATATTGCTCATTCATGTTAAATTAAGCACTGGATTTCCTAACAGAAATAAGTAAAAGCAGCAAAAAGATTGCCAAGTCCAGCTGCAGTCGAAAGCAAGCAAATGGAAAAATCAGAGATAGGTTTTTCACAAAAACTCATTCTCACCAACCAACACAGATAAATAACAAGCAGCTGGTTTTAGCTTCATGGCCATTTAATCATTCTGTCTTCTTGTCTTCGTAGAGGCAGTAACAATTATTACTTTTCAGACACATGAAAACACACATTTTATTTGGATAAGTTTGATACATTCATCTTTAAGAAAGCAGTTATTTAAGCTCCTTGGGTTGAAAAGTATCTTTTTTTACTGCCTACATCTCTGATTTTTTGTTGTTGTTGTTGTTATTTACTTTTCATACTTCTTAATGCAAAACTTAAGTTGCTCTCTTGCCCAATAACCTCACAGAACATGGCATATTTTTATTTATCTTATGCAGATGTTGTTTCCAAAAGCCACTGCATTCAGCATGCTCTCCGGTCACATTCCCTCAATGAAGAGGTCATCATTCTCAGTCTGTAAGCCTCCTCCACGTGCCCTTTGACTTTCAAGATGTTTCTAGGGAAATGCCTTTCCATCCCTTATTCCCATCAACCATTTGTCTTGGGGGATGTAGAGGCAATTTAGGAGCTTTCCATTATTTTTACAGCTTGCAAGTGAAGGACCTTTCATTTGACTGGATCTTCAACAAACAAGCAGCCACTTCAGAAGAGTTAGGAAAGTCACTCCAGTATTACAGAGCACCGTCCAGCTGGCTTGAATGAGGCAGTTTTGGATACTAAACACTGTGACAACTCCTGTTGAGATTTTCAGAATCTATTTTGTGTCAGCAAGTCTGAGAATAAGGGTTATCATACCATCTGACTCATCCCAGCCTTGGCATGCTTTACCTCACAGCATGGATGCTGGATGACTCACTTATTGGAATATTCCTATTTCCAACAGCAAGAGAGAGTCTCATCCATGGTGGAAAAGCATTCAAGGAATCCCAGCTGTCGTGATATCCCAGATGAACTGTCTCCCTTGTAGAGAAGATGCAACTGTTCAAGAGGCACCTGCCTCCGAGAGAGAGATCTTTCCATATCCTGTGTCTTGCTACCAGAACACTACGACTGAAGCTTCCTCTCCCAGGGCAGTAAACTCCACAGCGCAGGAGAGGAAGCTCACCTTGTAAAGTTAAATTCTGGACCCAGTTCACAACAGGAAGTGGACAGCAACTATTATTTCCACGAGGCAACAGCCTCCAGTTCACTTCTATTCCAGGGGTAACCTTATCTCAGGGTTTCTCAGGGAAGGACAACGGTATCTGCTGCACCTGATCCCACACAGAGCTGTCTGAAAAACTGAACAACTTTCCTATTCTAGATTTCAAAAGTCAAACGAGCAGGATAATTGGCATGGCACAATAAAGATCAGAAACACTGTGGTGCTGAGTTCTAATGGCAATAAAGGACCATGATAGCATGACTTCAAACCCACGACATTTTACAAGCAGAAACTGAAGTCCAAGGAACATGGCAAGCTTACTGCTGCTGAAAATGTAAATGTTTAGGTGTGATGCTGATGACAAAGCTTCTGATCTGACTGGTGCCAAAACTATGACACACTACATGTTTGTGATGTGCCACTGCCATGACTTTCACTGAGAGAGTGTCAAAGGCAGCTGAAGTCTTCTTTGCCACTGGCTCAGTAACAAACCTCAGAGAAGTATTCAAGCTATGTAGACTCTGGGTAATAATGAATGGAAAAGAGCTGAAGGAAACTCTGAGTTGAATCACTGTGTTTCAGAAGACGAGGCAAAGAAGACCTGGAAGCATAGAAGGTTCATCTCCCCCTTAAGTACCTATAGTTACTGCAGAGGCAGAGTTGGTTTTCTCCTTCTAAATGAGGATGTGTACATGCAGTCAGTGCTGCTGTGCACACAGGCTATCACTGAGAGTTTTGATTTGCTAAACCTCTGAAAACATGATAGCTGAAGCAGACTGACTGCAGGATGGAACGGAGATATTCCACAATAAA
>VYZQ01043430.1:4556-30651 GCA_013400655.1 Mystacornis crossleyi
AGCTCCATCCAGCTCCATTCTTGAACACTTTCAGGGATGGGGCATACACCACTTCTCTGGGCAACCTTTCCAGTGCCTCACCACCTTCACAGCAAAGAACTCCCTCCAAATATCTAATCTACACCTACTCTCTTTCAATTTTAAGCCTTTCCCTCTTGTCCTGTCACTACACGACCTTGTAAAAAGCCTCTCCATCTATCTTGTAGCCTTTCTCAGGTACTGTAATGCTGCAATTAGGTTACCCCAAAGCCTTTTCTTTTCCAGGCTGGACAAGCCCAATTGTCTTAGCTTTTTCACATAGAAGAGGTGCTCCATCCCTCTAATAAGCTTGGTGACCCTCCTCTAGACTCCCTCCAACAGCTCAGTGTCCTTCCTGTGCTGAAGAATCAAGAGCGGGATGCAGCACTGCAGGTGTGGTCTCACCAGAGCAGAGGGGCAGAATCCCCTCCCTGGCCCTGCTGCCCATGTTGCTTTGGATGCAGCCCAGGACACGTTTGGCTTTCTGGGCTGCAAACTCACATTGTCAGGCCATGTCCGGCCTATCACTCACCAGCACCCCCAACTCCTTCTCGGCAAGGCTGCTCCAATTTTAGTTTAGATGTTCATATGCCCTCATGAATGTTTACTATGATTTAATCAGTACTTGCAAATTCAGAGAAAAAATCAAATACGGTGATTTGCCTGATATGAAGGCCTATACCTATCTACTAAGCAAACAAATATAACACCATGAGACATTCCAGGACACAGCTTATGTTGCACTTTGTAGCCCAGCTTCTTATCAATTTTCAAGTAAGAAAAAGCAAATGCAAGTCTTGTGTTCTCCAGAATAGCACAGTGCAAGTAAGTTTTAGTGACATAGTTCACAAGACAGCAACCTGCTTCTCATTCAGGGCAGTATTCACATGAAGTACCCAATCTGGAGTTGTTTCTGTACTGTCATTTCTTTCTTTACAAAAATTAGAAGTACTTTTAAATTTTTTTTTTTCATTCCAAATTAATAGGTATCTTGAACAGTGTCCAAAGGTATCACACCTACACCCCACACCCACAGCCCCGTTTCCTAGGTACTGGGCTAAAAACGAACTATAAGCCTTGCAGTAATTCAGGAGAGGACACACATTTTGCAGCCTTAGAAAAGACAGCAGTAAACCCTTATTTTCTGGGTATTTAATATTAACCATGCTGAATGGAAGCAGAGGTGATAATAGCTTAGTAATGCATTTCTCTGTAAGAAAGTAGAAATTGCTTCAGACTGAGTATCCCTCTCCAGCTACGTGAATTAACTGTAAATCTGAGTGGCATTATAGGATTTAAAATTTGCATTTAAAATATTGCCAGCATAGGTGGTAAAACTAGTCAGAAGCACTTCAAAATATTTCCCAACAGACATAATATTTAGACCATTTCTCAGACCCTCTGACAACAGAAAATTTGAAATGCAAAATGTGTTAGAAAGTGATGGAGAGGTACCACACATCAGTTTTACTTACTAACGCTTCCTGAAAGTGAGGATACATGACAAAGCTTAGAAGCATATTTGTAATATGCTTTTTCCTCTGCTGTAATAGCTTTCCACAAAGGCCACATCTAGCAATGCAGATGTCTAGTCCATGTGACCTGGCTTTAGGAAGTGACTGAAAACGATACCTGGGGGTTGATCTGTTACCATGGGAAGAAAACTATCCCTTCACACATGCAGAAGACAGGCCACAAACTAGAACAAGACATTAACAGCACTTTTAATGTATCAATTTATTGCATATGTCAGTACATAAAAATAGAAAAGTGTTTTTTGTAAAATTAACTTTATTGTAAAAACCAACTAGAATGATAATGTAAAACTTTGCCACAATTAGCACATATACAATAACATTTATGCTTTGTCTACAAAACTTAAGAATACTTTATAAGACAATTTTGCCTTAACTATATATTAAAGAAAAATCAAATAAAAAGCTTGCATCTCATAATCAGTGACTGTTTCTGAATTCAAAACACAAGTGTTATTTAGAACTTCAATATGCTATCTCTATTTACACTTCTGCGGGGTTCTACTCTAAATTATACAAGCAGGATGGCATTGCAAATTATACCTAATGGGATACATCAGGCTGATCCCACTACATGCAAGAGGCACTGATTTAATATTTGGCAGAAGTGCCCCTAGCAAAATCACCTGTCATTAACAAAAATAAACATGTATTTTTCAAGAATTGAATAATGAAATACAAATGGAGGTACGTCTGCATTTTTTTGCTAACAGAAAAGACCATACCTTGGACCCTCAATTCAGCCTTGCATTCTTCATTGTGAACATCCAGCATGACCCAAATTATTAGCTTAGAGATGCTGATATGCATATTTTGTATAAATAGTTAATCCTTCTGCCCTTCAGCTGAGAGATTGTCCGTAGCCTACCAAACGCATTTGTGCTCTATTTCTAATTTTACCTGAGAAATGGACATGAGGGCAGCTAAACCAGTTAATGTTTCTCCAGAAGAAAGCACAGCTTATCTCTCTGCATTTCACAGTTCAGAAACAAATCCTGGGAATGTAAACTTGGGTTAGTAGGAAGCCTCAAGTATTTCCACTAATTAAAACCACACACATGTGTGCACACAAGGTCTTATGCTTCCTTACAAGAAACTCTACCGCTACAGCTGTTCAACTCCTGACCCCCTTCCCCGGAACTTTGTTTTTACTTGTTTTTTGTCTTTTTTAACTTAAATTTCCTCTTATAAAAAGCGAAAATTCCTTTAATAAGTATATTTAAACTAAGAGGCTTTCTTAAAAACCTGTGAAAAGAACTCTACTTCTTCCCAAACTAGAAATTTATAAGTACAAGACAAATATTTGGGAAACATCTACACACAAATGGATAACTTATGGGAAAACATATAATGGTATTAAATAAAACAAATGCAACAGTATCATAACAAACCTTTTGGCAATTTAAAGTTGTTATTATTACTGTGTTGCTTGCAGTTTAGTTTTTAGCAGCAGATAACTGTGGTTTCCATCACACAGTCCATAAAATAAAAACAAGTCTTGACTTGTCAGAAAAGGTTTCCTCCCCCTCCATCCTCCCTCCCTTAAAGAGTTGTATGCAGAGCAGTGGAATATTTGCATAAAAACATCACTTCCCTCCTATTTTCCTTCAGTGGATCTCATAACCAATGCAATGAAAAATAGCATGGATAACATTCATTCACAAGTGTATGTGGCCAACCCATTAAGGGAGAAGTAAAACTGCGCACATGCGGAAGGTGGAAGAAACCACCTCAGTGTAAAGGATGCATATATGACAATCGTGTCAAATCATACCCAATACCTGTAAAATCAAAGTTTCATATTTATGTGCTGCAGACAATATAGTGAAAATATATGGTTTGATAATAAAAAGTAATGTTTAGATACAGCCGACTTTGAAGAGTTTCAGATTGCCATAATCTAACACCGCACATTTGACTTTGTCTTAGCAACTGTGTGCTCAAATAGGAAAACTTAATGTATACAAGTACCACAGAACACCAGGGGTATTCTGGGGTTGAGAGTTTTGTTTTGATTGGTGGAAAGTGGGGTTAAATGCCATGTTACTTTAGAAATTGATGCTTTGTGAAACCCCCCAAATGGTATTTAATGGCAAGATTTGACAACTTCTGAAACAATTACTTTCTCTTCATTCTGTCTCCAACAATTAATCTATTCTTTTGGCTTTATCAACCGATTTTCAGAAAAGCAGTATTTGACTGCTAATTTTCCTTCTCTCCCTCCACCTCTACTCTAAAGCAATGTCAAGTAGATGAAAAAAATCTCTGCAAGCAGCTCACATCTCACTGTAGAATACATCAGGGAAAGGCAATGCTATGTCTATCAACACCTTTCTGCTATACAGTGTCTCATCTCCCAGCTCCAAGCCAAACTTCTCCAACATACCTTGCCCATGTGCCCCCCTCACCAAAAGAAAAAATAAAATATACCACCACTGTAAGGCTGAAATGATAGTTTTGGTTTCACTCAGATTTAAAACTATGCTCTATGTTTTTAGGTCTATAGATCTATAAAGATGTATAGTTTTTTCAATCAACTCTAAGAAAACCTTAATAATAGTATCACAAAAGATACTAGAGAAAGCAGCAACTTCTGGTATGTATATGTTTATTTAAAAAATTTAAAATTAAAAAAAAAATCACATGTACGGAAAGATGTATCATCCTATCTACAAGCTGCTGACAACTATTATCCATGTGTATGTAAGAACTATAATTCCATTAGGAGGCATCACCATTAAGGCACCAGCTCAGGAAAGCAGTTTTATTCAACCAGAGAACTTAAGCACAAGCTTAAAATATGACTGTCCTTTAGGAAACAGATTTTAAGTGTGTGCTGAGATGCTTTTCTGAATCAGGACAACATGGCAGAAAAGTTTATTTAAAAATTTGAATCCAAACGGCAGCTTTACAGATTGTGTGGAAGATAATCCAATTTGTTCTACCATTAAAAAAAAAAAAAAAAATTTTTAAGAGGCAAACTCAGCTGCAGCAGATGAGAAATTAAACCTGCAGAAGAGATTCAAACAGCTCCCAAACTCCATTACAGACTGAGCTAACAGCATATCTTTGATGACAGAGTCATCAAGGTTGGAAGAGACCTTCAAGGTCATCTAGTATAATCATCAACCTAACACCACCATAATCACCCNGTGAGCTAACAGCATATCTTTGATTACAGAGTCAAGGTTGGAAGAGACCTTCAAGGTCATCTAGTATAATCATCAACCTAACACCACCATAATCACCCCTAAACCAAATCCCCAAGTGCCACATCCAGATGACTCTTGAATGATTCCAAAGATGGTGATCACACTACCTTCCCTGGGCAACTTAGTGCCTAACCACTCTTTCAGTGAAATTTGTTTTATAATATCTAATTTGACCCTTCCTTGATGCAAGGCCATTTCCTCTCATCCTTGCACTTGAAACATGGCAGAAGAGGCCAACCCTCACTTTGCTATAGCCTCCTTTCAAGTGGTTGTAGAGATCGATAAGGTCTCCCCTGAGCTACCTTTTCTTCAGACTTAACAGTACCATAGCCCCTGCTGCTCCTCACAGGACTTGTGCTCCAGACCCTTCCCAGCTCTGCTGTCCTGGACTCGCTCTAGCACCTCAATGTATTTCTTGTTGTGAGGGGCCCAGAACTGAGCACAGGATTCAAGGTATGGCTTCACCAGTGTCAAGCAGAGAGGGACAATCACTGCCCTGGTCCTGCTGGCCACACTACTGCTGATACAGGCCAAGATGCCATTGGCCTTCTTGGCCACTTGGACACACTGCTGGCTTACATCCAGCTGGCTGTTGACCAGCACCTCCAAGTCTCTTTTCTGCCGGCCAGCTCTCAAGCCACTTTCCCCAGCCTGTAGTGCTGCATGGTGTTGTGACCCAAGTGCAGGACCCAGCCTTTCGCTTTGCTGAACCTCATGCAGATGGCCTTGGCTCACAGCTCCAGTCAGTATCTGCAGAGCCTCCCTACACTCAAGGATATGACCACCTACGACTATCTGCTCATTTTCATTATCCTTACTGTAACAAGTGTACACATTAATCTCTAATCATGTGATCACTAGTAATTAATTGAATTTGTTTCTTTAGGAGGTATAAAGGGTACAAACATTTAACTACACCAGTGTAAAAGTCTGAACACAAAACCCTACTTTTACCTTGTATGACCACCCATTTTGCCTTGAGAAACACCACCTCAAATGCACAAGCAGAGTAATAATAACAAATAGTTTGCCTGTACATTAGTGAGGAGAGCTTGAGGCAGAAAGGAGCTTAGATTGCACTGATCTCTTTCTGAAATTTACTTCTATTTTCTATGGAGAAATTGCCTGGGTAAAATCTTGAAGTCACGATGTTAGGCACATACAACCCTCTGTGCACTATAATAATACAAATAGTAAATGAAAACAAGGCAAGTACCTTTTCATCTTCAGCTGCAGTTTGATATATGTAAGTTTGCATAACCATAAAAACCAGAAATAACCCAGGATAGTATACCTGCAAGTATACTCTACCATTTATGTTATTTTATATTATTTAGCACATTAAAGACTTCCCACTTTGCATAATATCAAATCTCAAGAAATAAAACACTAATCTCATGCATGGCACACTTTAAATAAACTCTAAGAGAAGCAACAAATCATTGTGCTAACCATGGCTGTCCAAAAAGCTCACATGTACAGCAGTGAATACTGAAGAGCCTCCCGTTGTTCTAAACACATTCTGTACTACTTTTGTAGCAAGTTTCTTTAATAGCATCTGTTGTACATATCAAACAAATGGAATATATGGACAGAGATACCAAAAAAGTATGAGAAAGACATAAAATGGTTCATTTACAATGCTGCAAATGTAAAAGTTATCTGGAACACCTTAATAAAATATCAGACCTTTCCAAGTTTAATTTCACTCTTTCGGCAAGTACAGACATGACATACATTTAAAAACAGACATTCTTTTACCACTTATCACAAATCAAGGTACAGTGCAGGTACTTGCCCCACCCCACTCTAAAGAAGAGTATCAATTATATTATTGTTACGTTAGATGACGTTTTCGCCATTTCTTCAGGGGAGTGACTCTTTATTACTTCTTTGATGAACTGTTCAAGTGCAGTGAAATAACCCTGGCACTGCCAAGTGTCATTGTGAGTTCCATCAGGAAATATCGCCAATCTCTTAGTCCGAGCTGGGGATAATTCATAAAGTTGCTTCATCATAACTGGTGGAATTAACTGGTCAGACAACCCAGAGATGAAGAGAGAAGGCATTCTGCACTGAGAGATTTTTCTGTAGGATAGAAATTTATTTTTGTAGCACCATAACGGAAGATACCTCATTGGAAAGAAAGAGAACAAAGTGCTGGCCATGTATGGGATGCTAAGAAAGGTGTTCTCCACCACGATGGCAGAAATCCTGTGGGAATTTTCAGAAGCTAAGTGAATAGCTACTGCTCCCCCCAAGGAACGGCCAAAAAGAAAAATTTTTGTTTTATCAAGATCAGACCGAGTCATCACATAGTCTAAGACAGCCTCAGAATCTAAGTACAAGCCTTCTTCGCTTGCTTCTCCTTCGCTTTTTCCATACCCTCTATAATCGACCAGAATTAAGTTTACTTTCAGGTTTACCAGCATTAACAAAGCGTTTGGCAACCTGTGGCCAATGTTGCCTGCATTCCCGTGAAAGTAAATGATGGTTGGAGAATACGCTGCATTGTCCCCTGTGTATCTCAGCAGAATAAGATTGAGAAGAACTCCATCTTTGGTTTTGATGAAGATGTTTTCATGTGGTATGCCAGTAGGCATAGGAACATAAAGGCGTGATGAAGAGGGCTGTTCAGGAAAGTAAAGCAGAACATCCTGGAATTTATATAATATACCCGCTATTGATACAAATATTAATATAAGTAGTATAATGCCTCCATACAAGTGAAAAGTCACTATCAAGGGCAAAAGACAAATACGGCAGAGACTCCAAGACCAGGAAGCCAAAGCTAGTAGCCATCTTTTAGCAAAGGTCCAAAGCATCCATGATTTTTCCATCGTAGAAGTCAGTGATCTTTTACTCCAAGTAAATCCTGCAAAAGAACCC
Organism: Mystacornis crossleyi; assembly: GCA_013400655.1. Lineage (NCBI taxonomy): Eukaryota > Metazoa > Chordata > Aves > Passeriformes > Timaliidae > Mystacornis > Mystacornis crossleyi. Next base: position 12,211 of record VYZQ01043430.1, read on the forward strand.
AAATGTATATATATAAATATAGGGAAAAGAAAAAGGAAGCAATTTAAGCATTTGTACTTGCAGGAGATTAACGGCAAGTCAATGTACTGGTCCATTAACATAAAATTTGGTGGCAAACTCCCTTTGAACTTTTGGAAACCATTTGACTCTGTAAAACAAGCAGAAAAGCAATCATAAGGAAAGGCTTTAGAACTCTTCAAAATCCCATTTAGAGTATTTCTGCCAGCAAAGTCCATTAACAGCACTAGAAGAGTGGTTGACTGAAATCACAGTAACTTCTGCTTTCCCTCAGACTTTCCTGCTAACCAAGAGAACAACCATACAGACTGTACCACCAGTTTGTCAAAGCTGCTCATATAAGTAACTCTAGAAGTCAGAGAATACAAACAAAAATAGCCTTTATTTCTAAGTTGCTAAGTAGCATGCAGTAAGCCTGTGCACACCACTCTGCAGCCAGTGGAGGCTCACCACACATCCCAGCACTGCTATGGGTTCGTGGCTGTCTTTCAGCATCTCAATCAGCTGTGGTTACAGAGCAACACCTGAACTGCTCAGAAGATACAGACTCCTCCACACTAAGATACCACATTGTAGTTAATTTGTGACAGGGTTTTTTTGCTATATTTTGACTGCTTCTGATTTATAACCATCATTTTCCACCATCAGATCAGTAATCCGCACTAAGTCTTTAGCTGAATAGAAGATTTTATCATCATGCAAGACCACAGAAAACAGTCAGCTAACTATATTATTCTCTGGTCAATGAAAAGCACTGCTGAAAATACCAAACATGAAAACAGACTCACGACAAAAACATACACACAGCATAAAATGAAGAGACTGATGTTAATGACAACAGATTAAACCTTCTTTCCAACCGAAAGAGATAGTTATGTCTCCCAGCATCCATGTAAGATCTCACAGTATTCACTCCTGGTTCATATGGAAACAGACAAAAACTGCCAAACCCACACAAAAACTACAGTAACCATTCAGTCACTGCTGAATTGAATAAACACACCACCTGGAAGGGACAACACAAATTCACTTGTTTGAGAACACGAAGTTATATAGCAGATAATAGTTACACTTTGGACACAAAGTTACAATCTCCTAAAATGATATAGCACAGCAATAATCCGAGTTCAAACTCCAAAGGCGTTTGACATGCAGAGATGCATCCAAGCATTTTACACCAGTCATATTGGTAGGCTTGAGTGATAAAAGGTGAGCTCTGCAGCTACAGCCTTTGCATTCCACAGATATGAGCACCCAATCTGACCAGGAAAAAACTGTAATCTCTAACTGTTTTATGCAAAAATTAGAAATAAATCACAAATAAAAATAAATCTGTCACATCTTAAGATTAACGTATTAAACAAAAGCAATGTGATATCAAGCTTTTATATAGTGTATCTACTTCAAATACGTAACACTGGTAAAATATAAAGTAGTCTAAAAGAGCAGTTATACCAACTTTGTTCTCTTATATTATTTGTAAATTCATGTTTATTATCCACATCCAGGTATGTACAAATATCTATATCATATCACTATATTCATATCACTATATGAAAATTTAATTCTTGTGATCTGTTCCCCTTGAAAAGAACTCACAATGATAAGAAGACATATAAAGTAGCCACTTCAAACATTTCCTGCATTACATTTCAAGACTATAAGAACATTGATAATGAGACAGTAAAACCATTCTCCTTACCTACCCTATTCAACATTTTGCTGACTTTCTTACAAAATGAAAGAAACTCCAAAAATGGTTTCTCAACAAGATATTTACAAGAGTAAGAGACCCACTGTTAAACAAAGCTACTAAGAGACAAAGAAATACTAAGAATCTCACTTAAAGTGATTAAGTTTTGCAATGGCTATCCCACATACACAAAGGATTATTATTTGGAGACTGATACCCAGAGCTGATTTTATAAGACATGCTAGTTTCATGAGAAGGGCACCACTGCCATTTTCATTTCAGCAGGCTAATACTATTAAAATGGTATACTACTGAGATATAGTAGTAGCTGCTGTGTGATTACTTCTTTTATATATATATATATATGTATAGGTATATATATGTGTATAGATATATATAAACACTTTGCTGCTGGAGTTGCAAAACCAGTACCTCCTACAACTAAAGCTTAACATACAGCAAGTAGTTAGCAGGAAGGGCAAACTACACAGCCACAAATGTTTTGCACTCACTATATATTTAAATAAATCTGACTACTCCGTAATACCAAACAATTACATTACTATTAAAGCTTTTTCCCAGCTACATGAAACTTCACTAATTCAATCATTTCCAGGCCTTCACATCTTATTGCAGGATTTGTTAGCTAGAGAACTAAGATAAAAGTTTCTCCTAGGTTCTTCCCCACCTTCCAATACCAATTAAAAGATCACTAGAGCAGAAAAGGATGGTTTCTCAAACAAGCACACAGGCGTAGAAGAGACTCTAAGCCAAATCGATACAAGCTCATCCTCAGTAAAGCTACAATCCACACTTTCTGTGGAGCTCAAAGTAACAGACCTTCCAAACACTATCTTGGGCAGTAGAAGATGATACAAACAGAACAAAATTTCCACTTGAAGGACAGAAATAAAAAGGGTAAGCTAATATAGTAATATTCAGTGAGCAGTAAGGTCAGTACTTCTTGAATTGTGAGATTTGAGACTGTTCAACATACTGCAAGACAACACACACACACACACACACAGAGAATTCTCTTCTTGGTCTTTTTTTCCCACTCCTGGTGTGCTGGATGGGAAGTTATAAACCTTTCAAGCAGTTTACACTGTAACATCTTATGATGGAAATACTCTGTCTTGAATCATGAAGAGCATGTGTTGCATTTCTCTTGCATCTCTAATTTTGTGACTAATAGGGGGCTAGAAATATCTGGAAAAGGTGTGAGAGTGGGAGAACAGCATATTTAGACTTTGATGTCTGATGTGGTCAACTCGAGAAACAAAGCAGACCCACCACCTTGACAAACCTGATCCTCTCTCTAGACAAGACTGCTTCTGTTCCTAGACTACAAGAACCAGTCATGGACTTGCCCCATAACTGTCTGATGTCTCAGTTATAACAAGAAGCAATCACCCATTTTAAGTTCTTGAAGGGCATTCTTGTTTTGATTTAAAAAAAATATTTTTGGAAGAAATAGTGTATTACAGCACTATTGTATTTCAACTAATTTTTGCAACTTTGAAAACAACAAGATTTTCCTATAACAAGGAGTCACATCCCATTTTACAGCATTCACTGTATTTCATAATCAGTGATTATTTAAACTAAGTTGAAGGCTAGGTAAATAAGCATAAGGGCATTAAAAAATTTATTTTTCCTCTAGTCTCTCTGATAATGTGCATTAGAAAGGCTAGCCTTTCAGAATCCTGATGCTTCCTGCAAGTATTTACTTGGTGATACTCATAAGCTTAAAAAACAAGCAGAAGATAGTACTGAAATACGAAACTTTACTGTGGAAACCGCTGCCACATCGGAAAAACAATGCTGCCCAACTCAACGTTTTGACCTAATGAAAGTAAGACTTAGCCAGACTGCTGCTGTACCTGTGGCTTAAACTGCCTCAGAACTGTATTGTCTCTCAAAGCAGAAAGGAAATTTGGAAGCCATGAGGTTCAGCTTTGTGTTGGGATAGACACATATGTTGATGTACACACATATCTCTATACATCTCCACTGCTGAATCCACAGCCTAGGAACTACTGCACACCTCTGTGTTCTACCAGATGAGCTACAAGTCCCAAAATTAGGTAACAACTGAAAATACAAATCACTCACAACAATAAAAATTTTGAGAAAAAATAAACTCTTTGTCATCAATGCATTTTAACAATATTCTGCTTTGCCCTAATGCTATTTTTAAATGGTTAACACCATTATCGACTGAAAACAATCACAAAAATTCAAGTGTATATCTAAAGTACTGCGGAACAATTTTTCATTCGTTTTGAATGGCAGCTGAAATTACTCTTGTCTCTGCCACAGGTTCTGCTGTTTGGTCTTTGTCTACATTTTTAATATTAAAAAGTATCATTTTCATACACTAATCATATCATAAAACATTTACCTTTAGATGTGATGATTTCCCAGGCTTCATCTCTGCCTGAAAGACAATTCCATTTATGAATTTTGAGTAAAATTGCTTTGAATTACACATGCAATTTACTGTTTATCTTGTTACTTGAAAGAAAATTAAGAAGTGGTAAGAGCCAAACCCCCTAGAAGTTACAACTGCTTCACTAATGAAACTGTGCATCTCATGCTCCTCCTATCAAGCTGGATGCTTGTTTGAAACATTTAAGGAACTTGAAAACATCTTGTAATGAAGTCCAAGAAACACAACAAAATGTCCTGGACTATATACACAACACACGCTATCTAAGAATACTGTAATACTATATTAGTAAACATATACAACTACAATAATTTTAATATTAATATAGGATATATACATAGTGCATGAAAACAAACACTGCATTGTCTTCTTAAAACTAACTTTTAGTGCATAAGCAGCTTTAAAGTTAGTGCTAAGAAGCACAATCAGGTGTTTAATGGCTGCTTCCTCATTTAGCAGCTTTAAAAAAAAAGTTACATTTTAACACTCTCTGCACTCCTTTGGATTTCAAAACAAACAGACAAAATCAAATATTTCTCTGTGTTCTTAATACCTAATGACATCTGTTTGTCTCCGCTTCCTTTTCATAGACTACCTCCTCCAGATATAGGCAAAATTTGCACAAGCATTACATTTACTCGTATTTATTCAGAAAACACCTGGAAGTAGAAATATTAGGTCCTCAACTGTAATAAGTTAGTTTCAGAGGGGGGAACTGATCAGAAAAAAAACCTACAAACTTAGTAAGGACAAGAAAAATACACTTTATTAGTATTAAAATCCTACAGAGACACTCATAAAAAAAAAAAAAAAAGAGAAAAACAACAGCAAAGTAGCAACTCCTAACAAAGGAAAAAGTACAGTACGAACAACTTAAGTGTCACACATTTAATGGCTCTGGCTTTAAAATCAGCGAGTCACTTGTCCTACTTATTTCGAACAGCCAACATCTAGAGTTGTGTACATACTCACAACTGAAAATGTTTTCCCCTTAACTCGCGCGATTCTCCTCCCAACTGACAAATGTTACAACGTATCAACATAATTCAATGTCTTGAATTAACGACGTTACCGTGTAAAAAACAAACAAACAAACAAACAAACAAAAAACCCCAAACAACACCAAACTAAGGTTGGCTATATTAGAACCTTAACTTTCTTGGGACCACAGGCTCCTAAAGCAGAATAATTTCCAAGCCTGCTAAATTATTTCCTCTCTGACTTAAGAGAAACACCCAGTTCAGCCTTTTCAAAACCATCACTTGGCCCATTAAAAACACTACAGTTACCATCAGCCCCACCTTCTACAAGCGCTCATTTGCAGGAATCGTTCCATATGGCAGTGGAGACAAACGAAACACGGGAGCAAGACCTTGCTGCCAAGAAGCTAAAGATTTCCCTGGGCTTCGCAGGAAGGCACCTGCAGGAACTTTTATCGGTGCTGTCAAGGCAGCAGCTCTTCGGCAGCCACGTCCCACTGTGCGGGCACAGGAGCCGCACACCGCCCGGGACAGCGTCCCGCCTGCCGCCGCTCCACAGAAGAGCCGTGTTTAGCCTCGGCGAGACCAAAACCCGGCCGGCCGTCTCCGCCGCCCCGGCTCCCACCCGCCCCGGCGCGGCCTCACGGGGCCGGGACCGCCCCTCCCGTGCCGCGGTCGCGACGGGCCCGAGGCGCCACCAGACCCACCCGCCGCATCCTCCCGGGCGGCCGCCGCCGGTGCCTCGGGCCAGCGCAGAGCCCGACGCGCAACTTCAACCACCGCTCCTTCCTCCCGAGGCAGGAAGTCACCACAGCCGCGGTTCCGCTTCCAGGGCACGGCACAGCACGGCCCGGTCGTTCTCCCTTTTCTCCCCGCTTTTCCCCGCCCCGGGCTCCGCCACCGTTCCCCGCCCCGGCCCGGGGGAGGAGCGCGGACCGCAGCGTCAGCAGGCCGGTCCGCCTCTTCCGGGGTGGAGGGAGGCCGGTGTCACCCGGCTCCGCAGGTAGCCGCGGCTCCCCGTGAGTCTCCCCTGGGCGGAACGTTCCTCCATCGTCCCGGCTGTCTGGTCCCGTGCGGAGCGGGAGGTGTCCCGCGGGCGGTGTCCGCTCCCCCCGCTCTGTGGCCACGGCAGCGCCGTGTGGGGCATGCGGGGTGCGATCCTTCTCCGCGGGAGGAGCACCGGGAGCGGCGTCCGACCCCGCTGGACACCACTCCCTCCGTCGGCATGGAGCAGCCGGTCGACAGGGGCCGGGGCGGGTGGTGTCGGGGCCAGGCTGCGTTCTCGGAGAAGATGGAGGAGGATATCGGTCTCCGAGCAGTGAAAGGTTGCAGTGAAAGGGCAGTAGCGGGAGAGGAGCGTGGTGCCTTTTCCTAACGTTCAGACCTCTGTCTAGGTGATGCCAGTGTTTCAGCGTCGCAGTCTCTCTGCTGAATTTGACTCCACTGAGGACGGTGGAACCAGCTGGCGACCTTTAAGATAGCGGTTAGATCTTAGTTAGAGAAATGAGAAAAAGCATAAATCCTAATTTAGAGATTTTTTTTTTTTTTCAGAATAACGTGCTGGCGTTTTGTTTATAAAGATATGATTTTGTTTTGTTCCCAGTGAAAAACAGACTGATGGCCTCTGCACCTGTTTCACAGCCTCCTCCTAAAAAAACGGTGGCCTCTCACGTGCCTTTTGCAGATCTGTGTTCTACTCTGGAGCGAATACAGAAGTGTAAATCTCGTCCAGAGAAAACCAAGTACTTCAAGGATTTTCTGGATTCCTGGAGGAAATTCCATGATGCACTTCATCAAAAAGAGAAGGACGTCACAGATTCCTTTTACCCAGCTATGCGACTTATTCTCCCGCAGCTGGAAAGAGAAAGGATGGCATATGGAATTAAAGAAACTATGCTTGCAAAGCTCTATATTGAACTGCTTCATTTGCCAAAAGATGGAAAGGATGCTGCAAAACTTTTGAATTACAGAACACCTACAGGCTCACGTGGAGATGCTGGAGATTTTGCAATGATCGCATACTTTGTGCTAAAACCTAGGAGCCCAAAACAAGGCAGACTGACAGTAGAGCAAGTCAATGAACACTTAGATGCAATAGCTAATAATAATGCTGCTAAAAACAAGGGTCAGTTAAAGAAAAGTCTTCTTCAGTTAATTACCCACAGCACAGCACTAGAACAAAAATGGCTTATCCGAATGATTATAAAGGATCTAAAGCTTGGTGTTAGTCAACAAACAATATTTTCCATTTTTCATCCTGATGCTGCTGAATTGCACAACGTTACTACTGATTTGGAAAAAGTTTGCAGACAGTTGCATGATCCCTCTGTCTCACTTAGTGATGTTTCTATCATGTTGTTTTCTGCCTTTAAACCAATGCTTGCTGCTATTGCAGATGTCCAGCAAATTGAGAAACAAATGAGTAACCAGGCATTCTACATAGAAACTAAGCTGGATGGTGAACGTATGCAGATGCACAAAGATGGGGATGTGTACAAGTATTTTTCCCGAAATGGGTTTGACTACACTCAGCAGTTTGGTGCTTCACCCCTTGAAGGTTCATTAACACCATTTATTCATAATGTATTTAAGAGCAGTATACAAAATTGCATTCTCGATGGTGAAATGATGGCTTACAATCCTGAGACACAAACCTTTATGCAAAAAGGAAACAAATTTGACATAAAAAGAATGGTGGAGGACTCTGATCTGCAGACCTGCTTCTGTGTATTTGATGTATTGATGGTTAATGATCAGAAGTTGGGGCATGAAGTACTAAGCAAAAGATATGAGATATTAAGTAGTGTATTCACCCCGGTAAAGGGCAGGATACATGTTGTCCATAAGAGAAGTGCCAGAACAAGAAAAGAAGTAATTGATGCTTTAAATGAAGCAATAGATAACAGAGAGGAAGGGATTATGGTAAAAGATCCCACATCCACGTACAAGCCTGACAAACGTGGGGAAGGCTGGTTAAAAATCAAGCCAGAATATGTCAATGGACTGATGGATGAACTGGACCTTTTAATTGTTGGTGGTTACTGGGGGAAGGGGTCTCGTGGTGGAATGATGTCTCATTTTCTATGCGCTATTGCAGAGACGCCCCCTCCAAATGAAAAACCAACCATTTTCCACTCCATTTGTCGTGTTGGCTCGGGCTATACTATGAAAGAGTTGTATGATCTAGGCTTGAAACTGGCTAAACACTGGAAGCCCTACCATAGGAAGGACCCTCCTGGTAACATTTTGTGTGGAACTGAAAAACCTGAAATGTACATTGAACCTTGCAACTCTGTCATAGTTCAGATCAAGGCAGCTGAGATTGTTGACAGTGATATGTACAAAACCGACTGTACTTTGAGATTCCCCCGAATTGAGAAGATAAGGGAAGACAAAGAATGGTACGAGTGCATGACTTCAGACATGTTAGAAGACCTCAGAAGCAAAGCACAAGGAAAGCTGGCATCTAAGCACCTTCATATAGATGAGTATGATGAGCCACATGAGAAGAAAAGGAAAACAGTTTCAAAGGTGAGGAAGATAATTGGCATAGCTGAGCAATTTAAAGCTCCTGATCTTTCTAGTGTAAGTAAGGTTTCAAACGTATTTGAAGATGTCGAGTTTTGTGTTATGACAGGAACAGGAAAACACTCCAAGTCTGAGCTGGAAAGCAGAATAGCCCAATGTGGTGGCAGTGTGGTGCAGAACCCGGGGCCAGAGACTTACTGTGTCATTGCAGGAGCTGAGAATGTCAGAGTGAAAAACATCATTGCTTCTAACAGATATGATGTGGTGAGGGCAGAGTGGCTCCTTCAGTGTTTTCAAACCAAAATGCTGGTGCCTTGGCAACCAGCCTTTATGATTCACATGTCTCCTGACACAAAAGAACATTTTGCTCGTGAGTATGATTGTTATGGAGACAGTTATACAGCAAACACAGATGTTGCACAGCTGAAGGAAGTATTCTCAAGAATGAAAGACAGTAAGGCAATGCCTCTGGAGTTGATTGCAGAGCTAGAAGAACGTTATTGGTGGAATAGTTGTCAGCTCAGCATATTCAGAGGTAGCACTATTTACGTGGACTGTTATGCTGCTGTTAACGAGCCCAAAAGCAAAATCCCTGGAACTACACTATCAGTTAGAGCTTTGGAGCTCCGTTTTTACGGTGCAAAAGTAGTTTCTCACCTTGAAGAGGGTGTCTCCCATGTTGTTGTAGGCGAAGATCATTCACGGGTAGAAGAGATGAAAGCACTCAGGAGAACATTTGGGAAAAAATTTAAAATTGTATCCGAGCTGTGGGTAACACACTCATTGGAGGAAGGAGTCATAAAGAATGAAAATCAGTACATAGTATAAAGAGTTTTTAAGATTGGAGCAAAGGCATGATTGGACTCGGATTTTGTGAGGTTGTCCTAATTTTTTTGTGTGTTTTCATGTCTGTTGAAAGCTAGCTCTGGCTAAAGAATAACACTGAATTGCTGAAATTAGAGCAAGGCTTTTAATTTTACTGTTGCAGAAGCAAGAGCATGCTAAGATATATTGGAGGGAAAAAAACCACCACAAGATAAATAATCTAAGTCTTTTAATCCACAAACAGGTCTCAGGAGAGATTAAAGTTTTACATAAATAAAATATGTTTGAAACTGTCCAGTTCTAGCTTTAATAATGCTTGCCTTCATTGTTCGAAGTGGAGACAATAATTTATTATTTTATGGAGATTCTGCTATTTATCTATTGTTACCAATTTGCAATCACATTCATGTTTATGTGGACTTGTTTTGTATGTATTCCATATGATAGAGAATTCAGTAATTTATAAACTTCATCTGGATTATTTTAATTTGCTTACATTGGTTTTAGCATTGAGCACCACCAGCCTCAGAAGCACTTTGATTTTAGGATATCATGTAGATCCCATGTTTTTTTGTGTAAATAATCTTTGTACAAAAGAACCTAAACTTTTCATTGAGGTGATAATGAATTAATAATGACCTATATATGTATGAAATACAAATCAATTACTTAAAATTGTAATAACCTCCTGTGCTCATTACAATTTAACTGTGAAGTGTGACAGGACTGGGCTTTTACAATTAACCATCAGTTTATCTTTTAAAAATGCTTCTTAAGTTATTGTAGGATTAATTTCCAAATATCCAGTTCAATGTATATTTTTCCAGTTACTAAATAAAATCTATTTTTAAAATGTGCCTGGTATGTATTTTTAGTAAGCAGTAACTTGTGAAAAGCACAAAACTTAGTTTCTTATTTTATTGTTAGATAATCCATGCATTTAGTTTGAGGGGAGAAAAGTTGAGGCCTCATTTCTTGTTATGTCAACATTGGTATCAAACAGAAGTGAAGCTGGGCAGACCACACGGAGTCAGTTTTTAGCTGACCTCTTTCTTCAATGCTTTCCGTGGTCATGTTCATACAAAGGTTCCTGTAAAAAAGAATTGGGAAATGTTATATGAAACGTTCATTGGGAGGACTGTATTGATACCTCTTAGTGTATTAGCAGCTCCCTTATTACTTGAAGTATACTCAATAGGTGAAATGTAATAGCCACCATCCACATATTTCCCATCACAAGGCCTGCTTTGCTCTTTTTCTCGAGTGGGGCTTGTATGGTGGGACTGTGCTTTTTTGTTGGTGAGGATACTGCCTTGTGCCTGTCTTGCTGTTCCCTCAGCACACTTTCCCTCGTGGAGCAGCCCACTTGTATCCCTTGACACAACAGCGATTTGAAGGAATGAAGGAAAGCCTCACTTCCTTGGATGAATTATGGAAATCCTCACCTTTTGTCCCCTTGATATTCATCTGGTATTTGGAGCTCAACTCCTTTCCAGAACCAAATTAAAATGTGGAAAGCTTGTCACCTTTTTATTGTAGTACATCTGTTTGATGCAACACTTACAAACTGTGTAGTTCCTGTTGCTCAGTTTCTAGTTACTCTTTTCTGAAAGAGTACATCTGTATGTTTTAAGAGTCTGTATTACTACCTTGAAAAGCAGAAGATTCACTTATTCAGGTAAAATCAGTCAAAATCTGTCAGCTATTGTAAGTGACAGGTAAGATGTGCTATTCTGTTTATGGCATCTCAGTGATCTGGTGAGAGATTTTAAAAAGCTCTGCAGCTCGCTTGTGGAGTTTTTATAATACGTGGTATCACTCTTTCCATTAACATACAATCAAAAGCTATTTAATCTTTCCAATCTATATGTAACTGCTGTTGGAATTTTTTCAGAAGAGGGATTCAAAGTTATAAAATGTCCTGAAAAGGATTAACAAATATTCATTCAAAGGTGACTAGGGAAATGCCTTTTGATGTAGTTCAGCTGAGCAGAAAGCATCTCCAGCTGGTAATACCTGTTGTACCACTAAACAGTAGATGGGCCTGTAGAATTTTACAGTACTATTTTTTGCTGTGAGGAGATAGGAATGAGAGAACTCTCTGTAAGCTTGACTTACTATACCAATCTACCAGTGAAGGTGGAACTTGTAGGTATAATTAAAATGTTTCTTCATGTTGCTTTCTAGAAGCAAGGAAATTAAAAGGCATCAACCTCAAAAATTATTTTCTTTTAGAAAAAAATATATTTAGCATTATTTTTGGATGTTTTTAACAGGTGTAGCTTTTCTTTTTTTGTAATTTTGGGGAAGCTTATCTTGAGAGAACTATATAAGGGATAATTTAAGTTCAAACTGCAAGCATTAGTGTTCACAGTGTATGTGATTGTATTCGAAAACTGATGTAATAAGAATGTTTCAGTGTGTATAATTATCACTAGATTAGTGACAAAATATATCTAAATTTATTCTTCTGTTAATGTTACGGGTAGAGGAACTATGTAAAGCTATGAAACCAGAGTTCATTTTTCTCCCTGTCATATATAAAGGAAAATACATTTTTCAGGACCAAAGTTGCCAGAAATAAGATACCAGGGGAAAAACGAGGATTGTTACACACAAAATGAGTGGATATGGTGTGAGGGGTTGTGTATTCCATTCTCTCATCCTTAGTCTTTCCCAGAATAGAATGAATTTACATAGTCTGCTTCTGTATAGAGTTTGTACAAGTTAGAAGAAGTTAATAAGTATTACTATAGCATTTTATGAAGTTTAAATTAGCCTTTTGAAATAGACTCAGGTAGAAGGTTTTTTGTGTTTTTTTTTTTTTCATTTTTTGTAGAAGTCCTTGTTTAATTTAAATTTTTATAATTTGTCTAGCATTTTTTGTTTTGTTATAGTACGAGACCAGCTTGCTGGAGAAAGGTAGAGCACTAGATGTTGCTTTTCTCAGCTTTAGGAAGCCGCCTGACGCTGTCCTGTAATATTTTCATAGACAGCTAATGAAGTATGGGCTAAATGAATGGACGGGGAAGTGGACTGAAAGCTGGTTGAAATGCCAGGCTTAAAGAGTTGTCATCAGCAGCCGAGGTACAAGACAAGAGGCAACGAGCACAAAATGAAACAGGAACTTCTGCTTAAGACTAGGAAAATTCTTACTGTGAGGGTGGTGGAACACAGGAACGGGTTGCTCAGAGGGGTGTGGAATCTCTATCTTTGGTGACATTCAGTATGCAATCAGATACAAACTGCTCTACCTGAGCCTTCAACTGCACAGTGTTCAGCTAGATGATCTTGACAGGTGCCATCCCGCCTCAATTGTTCTGTGAATCAGGTCTGAACTGAATTTCCCATTATTATTTTAGGTGTCTTGTGAATGCTCAAAGTGTCAAGTGGTAACATATACTTTGCAAATTTAGTGGATTTTTTTTTTTTTTNTTATTGGATTTTTTTTTTTTTTTTTTTTGCAGGACAACAAATACTAGTATAGCTAACTCTATCAGCATGACTGTTAAAGCTAAACATTAAACTGGAGTAAAAAACAAAGCAAACCAAGAAAACCCAGAGCATAAACCAAATTGAGTTACAATGAACATGAACATCAAGGTTTTTCAAAGTCTCCTGAGCAGTGGAAAGAACTCCCTAAGTGCTGTGTATAAATGTTTAAATACTAGCCATATCTGAGAGAGAAAAGCTGGTTTTCAATTTGCGGTGATACATAACTGTACCCACTGTGAAAGTGAAAAGAGGCTCCAGTAATTTAACCCCTTTAATCTGACTGCCTGGTGTTGGTTTGGGGGTGCTAAAGTAAGAGCTTCTTTCTTGTCATGGTAGACTTTACAAACATAACCACTCTGGATCCAAGGAGGAGGTAGGATTTCTCCACATTTTTGCACATGGAAGCGTCCTCCTGCAGTTAATATGCTACAGCCTCAGCAGACTCCTCTACAGCAGCAACTACAGCAACTAGAGGCAACATGTTCTCTGAAGTCTATGTTTTTAGCCTGCCCATCTTACACCTGCAGTGAATGCAGTAACTGTCTGGCCAAAGGCAGTTGGATAGGGGTTCCTGTCAGTGCATAGCTACGTGTATTCAAGTAAAAGACAGCAATAGATGTGTAACACAGCTAGTCTCATCTTAGGTTTTGTGGTTGCTCTTTTCCTTCTCAGTCTCCCACAGCTTCTCCCTTGAGCTGGCCTCTTTTGACTAGTGTTTTATAGATTTTGTATGTCAGACCTGTGTGCTGTCAAAGTGGAATGATTTTATACATACAGTTTAAAGCTAGTTTGCATACCTCTCTGTTATGCTTCAGCCTGCCCTGTAAACATGTTCACGTATAATTATGCCAAACATAGTTACATACATCTTGTATTTGGGGGTTTTGTTGGTTTTTCTTTTGTTTGTTTTGGTGTTCCTGTTTTTTAAAATATTTTATTTTACTTAAAATCTTTGAGTGCTATTAGAGTAGTAAAAAAATTAAAGACTATTCAAGGCAAAAGTAAATATGAAGATGATAGGTATCACATTGTTCAGGTCTCTGAACATGGTTGTGTGAAGAAAAGAGAAATAAACAGGATAGCCAGTTTTGCGGATTACATCTCTCTGTAACTGAAACACAGCAGGTGCTGGGAGGGTGCCTGACATGCTGCTATAGGAGCAACCAGGGCAGAGCAGCAAGGTCACATGCATTAACAACATTAACAAAGTTAATAAATAAAAGACAGTTAAGAAAAACCCATAATTTTACTCTTTTTTTCCCCTGAATTATGTGGTAACTCTAGAATAATTTTTTACTGTATTGTTATATCTAAATTCTTATGCTTGATAATGAACAGCTGTATAAACAGAACAACTGCTGCATACAGATCTCATACAGGTTCCTGGCAGACACTCAGAAGGCATCTAAGGTGCAGTGAAGATAACATTTAAATTTTTAAGACTGAAATATTTAATTTTTTTTTAGTGACTGGGAGATATAAAGAAACATTTTACCACTAGGAAGAGATCTGGGTCTCAATATGTAATGGTACTGGAGAAATATTCTGCTGTATGTGTTTCGGATAACCTGCCTTCCTGATCTATATTTTTGGAACACACAGCCAATTCCACCTTTCCAAAATCATGCTTACATTTTCTCTCAGTGTAAAATGCTTTTAGAATTACACAATATTTTTCTGCATGTTTTGTACTGGGTCTTCTTTGTTTATGAATTCTTATACAGTTCTATGGTTCTTTTGGGGTGCTGTACCCTTAGCCCATGTTTTGGCTGCTGCCCAGGGATGGCTGGCTCTGGACTGGGTGGCTGCCCAGGACTGTGGCTCAGTCATGATGCTGCTCTGGACTTCTGCAAATGCATGGTTATCTGTCCAGCATGTGAGTGAGCTCCAGGAATTGCATGGAGGGGAGGGGGATTTCTAAATCAGAATAGCCAAAACCTGCTAGAGTGTGTGTAAATGTGCACACACATATAGAGTGTGTATATATGTGTGTGTGCACACATATATAAATATATGTATAAATATTGAGAAAGAGAGAGATTTATGTGGTACTTATGATGGCTCTCTTCTGCCCTCAATTTTTATTATTCCTTCATCTTTAGCAATGCTGAGGAATATTTTTAGCAGATGGGAAAGGATGGGAAAAGGTTGTCTAGCCTTTCCAAAAGTGGATGGGAAGGCTAGACAACAAGAATTTGTGAGTATTGCAGAATTCGTACCTACAGACAGCCCCCAGCTAACACACCTACACACAGTCACTGGAATGACTGTGCCTTAAACACAGACCTCTTCTTCCCCATCCAGAAAATGGACTGTGGAAGTTTTATTTGGTCAGTAGAAACAAGAAGTTCCCAGGACTCAGCACAGATAATTTCTCGCATTCTGCTGTTTACACTAAACAGAAGTGGTTGCCTAGTTCCAGTTCTTTAAACTATATTGTCAACCATCACCAGCTATTTCTCACTCATGCAGCAAAAGTTCTCATTTCTTAAAATCGTCTGGTCACGTAAAAGCTATACCCTTAGCCCTGGTTACGCCCTTCTAGCTGGGGCTTCATCACTGTTTTGGAGAGTGCCATTTGGTCCAGACCAAGCAGCATTATGGGCAACAGCATGGTAGTGGCAGTCCTGTGCCACTGATCTGTAGGATGAAGAATTGAGCCCGAGTTGAGCATCTGACATGGAGAAGAGCCTTGAGACCATGGAAAATACATGCTATGCCCCCGATTATTTTCAGGGGCAGAGAAGAAACATGGGGAGGTGGCTGGGTTTTGTGGTCCCTGAGTATGGGCACAGCTCTGCTGTGGGAATTTGAGCTCATGGGAAGACTTGTAAGTGTTCATGATTGGCTATGCAGTCATAGGTAACGTCAAAACAGAGTGAGTGCACAGAGGCCAAGAAAACAGACCACAGCTGCTTCTTACAGGCTGAGGAGAGAGAAAGAGTGCTGTGTTTCCATAACCAAAGTGTTCTTTGCTTGTCTCCAGCAAGGACAGTAACAACACTTTGCTGCTGTTCAGTTAAGCTTTCACCCACAGTTATCTGCCCTTTGGCTATATTCCAGAATTTCCATAGGGAATTTCAATACTCATTTATTACTACATACTCATTTATTATTGCACAAAGATTTTAGCAATCAGACAACACACAAATCACATATTATCTTTTACAATTATATTAAAAGCTTACAGGAATTAAAATAAAGATTAAAATCACTTAGCAGCATTCACACAATAACAGTTCCCCAAAGATCAGCACAAGCAATCAAACATTGGCAGGAAATAAATAGTTAGGCAGGTGGCCAGCATAGATAACTTGGCTCATCAGTATTCAAGCAGGAACTGCCTTTGCACTGTTAGTCAGCCTAATTTCGCCCTCCACACCACAAGTACCTCCAGCTCCAGCCTCTCTTTTATTCTCCATTTACTCCTTTTAGGTGGGGTTGCACCCTGCAGAATCCAGTACTAGCTCATTTTAAATGCTGTTAAAAGAGGGATAGAAGTTATTTCAAGTAATATGTTTATCAGGATGACCTGGAAGTTACTTACATGCAAATAAAGAAGTTTATGCACCAGCATTAAGGAGTATATGCAGTGCTGAAAATGGTGTGAAATAGTTTCTGTCTACAACTGCACTAGATTGGCTGTGTTACATACATGAATGTACTGTGAGCAGGTTCAAGATGATCACAAGGAAGAAGTAAGTTTTGCCAATATATCCATCTAAATTAAATGTTTACCGATCGACATTATGTACATCTAGCTTCAAAGCAGAACTGCATAAATTTTTTAAACAGCCTCTGGAGATCTGCAGAGAGAAATCTGGTCCACCTGTCTCCGGTTACTTGTAGAAAAACTTCCCTGACTTCCATGGTATCATGCAGTTCACTGGTTTGGGTGTCCAGCCTGTTCACTGCATCTGTAAGCTTAGTGCTCTGTGAAGACTTTCTAAGATAAAGTGCATTGTCTTCCCAAGAGTTCTTCGTCGTAAAATGGTCAACATATACCCCAGAAATTCAGAGGTAGAAAACCTGTCCTAATCTGTCCCAAAGAAATCTGTAAAAGTGAAATCTGATTCCCTTTGACTCTTCACACCTCTTTCTCCTTGACTTTCATAATCATGCATGGATCCATGTTTTGGGAAACCAGTTAAAAGAGCTTTCACCCTTCTATATATTCCACCTACTTTAATTACAGTCTGTGATTTGAGTGTTCCCCAGGAATGAGAGGACCATGCTAGTGTTGTATTGTACTGAAACATCCTGCTGCCTGGTTCTCTGACTAATGGACCATTATACAAGAAGGAACCTCTAGAAATCCCACAAACTGGGTGAAACACTATGTGAGAGACTGGACAGGTTAATGACTCAAAAAATTGACCTCTTAACTGCCCAGGTACAGAGGGCAGTGCACACCCATCACAGGAGGCTACAGCTGGGTGTTGAACAAGATAAGGAAGAAGGCTGGGAAGAGGCAAATCCCACGAGGTGGGAGAGTGCTTTTTATCATGCCAGTGTCCTCCCTTACATAATGGCTCAGGTATGAAAATTCTCGTCAGCGGAAGTATCTGGGACATTCACAAGTAGCCTGAAGGTGTTCGCCCCTTCTGACGTTTTATTGCTGACTCAGCTGTGCTGACCTGAGAGGCAGCTGCAACATGTTAAACCACCAGTGACTCCTGAAGTGTGCCGTGGTCCACAGCATGGCATCCTTATTACATCCTTCAGTGTGAAATTCCAGTAATCCTACCTTCATTCCCAGGGAAGGTACCCACCTGAACCTGAGCACATATAAACCCAGTGGATGCTGTTTTGTGGGTTTCCCCCACCCTTGATGGATCAAAACAGTGACCATCACTTTGACCAAAAGACTTTGAAACTGCAACAATCAAGTCTTGTGGCAGGATCCAACAGGGCATTGTTGGGGAGGATGAAAGTTTGACAAGAAAGTTTCACAGATATATAAGTCTGGCAGAAGGATCTCTCAATGTAGAAACTGAGAATGAAATAGAAATGAAAGCAAGTTTTGATACAGAGTAAAAGATGTTTTGCTGAACCAGCGGTCGCTGAGTAGCTGAGAAGGCAAAGGTTATGTCGAGTTGGTAAGAGGTATTATGACTTAAAGCACAGGATAAACTGACCACAAACAAAAGGATGTTTTTACCAAGCAGAGACGCATCACAGACAAACAAGACGTTGATGTAGCAAGCAGAATAAAGATCCAAGAATTTTCCATTTCAGGGAAACTGAAAAACAACTTCGAGCTTAAATTGTAACATACTTACTTTTGTGATTGGATAAGAATGACTATAATATGGTAATGATGATAGATTAAGATAGGTTATAGGAAAATGTAAAGGTCTTGCGTATAATGCTGATTGGTTGTCTTGTATTAAGATATTCAGCAAAGAAATATGTATACCGCTTTGTAACTTGATCAGAATTCAGCTTCA
>VYZQ01043430.1:47593-71170 GCA_013400655.1 Mystacornis crossleyi
GATCTATAATAGAATTTACAGGCAGATATTTTATGCACTATGAGTTTAAGCTACAGAAGTGTTATAGAAAGCCTGCTATAGAGCTGCAAAGACTGAAAATTGAAACTGGGGATCTGAAGCAAAATATTACAAACACTAAACAGTAAAGCTTATACTTCAGTTATACTCTAGATTTCTAAGCTTTTTTGAGCTTTGGGTTACTGAAAGATGTGTCGGGTCTAGCTGAAGGCACAGGCCTGCAGTAAATAGTAAAAGCCTAAGGCTAAACTAGATGACTATATTTGTTGTTTTCAGTTTAAAAAGTCAACCTGGTGATGCCAGCAATAGAGATAAAGCATGAGGTAGGTCCTGCAATTCAAATCTCTTGATTTACAGAACTGATGAGTCTCAGGCTTATACTTCTGATTTTTGTATCTAGCTTCCACACAGCTATTTTTTATGAAGAAATAATTATAAGGAAGATGAAAGTCTTTCCAATCTCTCCCTTCCCAGTGGAAACACTAGTGCGAAAGAGGAAGGTAGGTGGCAGTAACAAGTGACTAATACGCTGCTGGATAATTACATCTGCCACAGGCTTATCGCTCAGCACCAAGTGCCCCAAAATTAAAAGCAGTGAGTATAAGACGAATGTTAGAGATATTGAATTAAGCAGAAGGGAAAAAATAGCCTGTAGAAAGTCAAAGAAACTGTAGGAGTTCAGTTGGGCAATGAAGATTGTAACATGACAGAGAGAGAAGTGTGGAAGCTGTCTGAGGGAAAAACTTTCAGGACCAGGGTCTGCATAGACACAGACATATTTTGAGCCTGTGACACAGATGTGGCAATGTTCTGAATGCAAGGCTCTTTGACAAAATATGCTAAGTCAAGGTGAGGTGCCTAGGCTTTCAAAGCAGGAGGAGAGAGAAGTGCTTTCAGATGTTTGAGTGAGGCACTTGTTCTCTGTATAAAGAGCCAAGGATTTCTGTAAAAGCATTCAGTACTTCTTACACAAAAGCCTATGTCCCTGATTCAGAACTTCACAGTAGGTTTCCCCATTTCATAAACCTGAGCCTTTGTTTAAATGTAGACATAAGGAGAGGAAATCTCCTTTTTAGCACAGTTTGTGTAGTTGCATGTGAGTTCGCAAGTGAGTAATTTGAGCTACAGACTCTCCATAGCGTGACACATTTTAAAATACCTACTCTCATGTTTTTAAATTGTTTGAACAACAAGACTGTGGTGTTGCAGACGGAAGGTCACTGCACATCTCTCCTCCTGAAGGAAGACCATTTTGCTGTGGTTAATGCAAAATTTAGGGCCTTTTTTGTAACCATGGCTATTCTCTCAAAATAGATACCCACTTTCAAAAGGGCATTCCCCACAGAAGATATCAAGTGGGTGAAGATATAGCACTGTAACCCAAGAAAAACATGCTGGGGGTGGGCCTGATCTCCAAAAGTTTTAGCACATTTTTTAATCTTTAGTCTAAACAGGAATAACAAATGCATCTTAAAAGAAATGTAAAACAGCTTCTCCTCATCTTGAAAAGAAATGATGGAAAGGTATACCAAACTCCCTGTTAAATTCCCAAATGCCTGTTCATATCAGTTCTTTCTATCACACTAGTAAGTGCAAAGTACAGCCTGTTCTGATGACCACAAATCTAAACATGTTTCTAAATAAAAATATCCTGGAAAGTTCTAAAACTGAAGGAAAGTAACTTGCTGGAGTCTGAATATCATACATTTATATTAATCAGAATGCTTTCATATTAAGACCTCTCTTTTAAAAACAACAAAAAAAAACCCCCAAAATAAAACTCCCCCAAATCACTGATGATTTAAAAAATGTTAAGGTGTGCACCACTTGAAACAATGAATTAGGACAGAGTGGCTGATGAACTGTGGCTAGGTGGGTGCAGTCTGAAACTCAGTGTAGAACATATTTGATCTGTAGCAAGTATCTTTACAGAAAATAAGTGACAGAAATACCACCATTTTGAGAGGAGTTTCAGCTATGGATTTACACTGAGGAGCTTTTCAGGGTCAGAAGTAGATGGAGAATGAGGGAAAACTTGAGTGATGGGAGTGGTGATTATACAGATGTCTTGGAGGCTTCTCTCCTGTACCAGAGTGGCATACAAATGTCCCTGAAGAAATGGTGTTTGCACATGCTTACCTCCAAACTCTGGCCAAATTTCCTAAGATTCTGTACTGGAATAGCCTTGTCCCTTCATGTAATACTGTATTGGGTTTGCATGGCTGGGTTTTGGTAACAGGAGCGCTACAGGGGTGGCTTCTGTGAGAAGGTGCTGGAAGCTTCCACCACGTCCAGCAGAGCCAGTCCCTGGTGGCTCCAAAGATGGACATACTTCTGGTCAAGGTGGGCTAATTAGGAATGGTGGTAAGGCCTCTGTGAGAACGTGTTCAAGAAAAAAGAAAAACAAAAGTTTTTGCACAATTTAAATTGTGGCCAGAGAAGAGCAGAGTGAGAACATGTAAGGAGAACAGCTCTGCAGGCACCAAGGCCAGTGCAGACGGTGCTCCAGGTGCCAGAGCTAAGATTCCTCTGCCACCTGCAGTGAGGACCATGGTGAAGCAGTTGTGCCCCTGCAGCCCATGGTGGAACCCCACACTGGAGCAGGTGGATGCCTGAGAGGAGGCTGTGATCCAGTGGGACACCCAAGGCAAGAGGGGCCCTGCTGCCAGGCTGGAGCAGCCTGTCCTTGGAAGACTGCACCCTGTGAAGAGTGACCCATGCTGCAGCAGTTTTGGGAGGGCTGTGTGCCCGTGGGATGGACCCACACTGCTGCAGGTCACAGAGAGCTGTTGCTCTTGAGATGGAGCCACGTTGGAGAAGTTCACGGGGAACTGTTTCCCATGGGAGGGACCCCAAGTTCAGCAAAGGAACGACTCCTCTCGGCGAGCAGTGGAAGAAGACACAGATGATAAATTGACCAAAACCCCATTCCCTGTCTCCTTCTACAGTGAGTAGGAGGTAGAGCTGGAAGGAGGGAGGGGTAGGGGGAAGGTGTTTTTAAGGGCTTATTTTACTTCTCATTATCCTGCTCTGATTTTGTTAGTAATAAATTCAAGGCATATTTCTAAGCTGAGCCTGTTTTGCCTGTGATGGTATTTGATGAGTGATCTCTTTTGGTCCTTAACTCATGAACCTTCATTAAATTTTCTCTCCTCTGTCCAGTTTACGGAGGGGAGTGAGTGAATGACTTTGCTGGGTGCCAGGTGTCTGGCCAGCATCAACCCACTACAAATTCACATGCAGAAAAGAGCAATGATGCTGTTCATCTACTTTTGAAAGATTGTGGACAGTTTATATAGGTCAAAAGGCAAGACATGGATGGAATTGAAAAAATAAATGTAGGGAGTGTGTAGAGCTGTTGTAAAGAAAACTGAATTTATCTCAACACAAAGGGGATGGACAGTGACCTTTGTTTTGGATGAATGTCAGTGTCAGTCAAGTGGATCAACTGGTTGTGTAAATTGCTTTCCCTGAGTTAATCAAAAGGTGTGAACTTCTTCCCAAGCCATCCAGACCAGTAGTGCCTGCACTTTGATTCAAACACATGAGGAAATAGTGTAAAGAAACATCATTTTAACAAGTGCATTTTGTTCATGCTTGCATTTAATACTTTTCTTTCAGGTTCATCTTGAAATTCTCGAAAGTTTTAGTTTAATGCTCAGCTATCACTCTATTTTTTTTCCTTCTCTCCAGGTTGCTACCAGTTTTTTATATGTATACTATAGTGGGGGAGGTAGATTAGACACTAATCATATCTAGTAAAAATGTGTTCTTGTCAAGAAATAAAGATATATTGATCACAACGTAACTGTGCATTGTAGTACGTATATTGAAATGTCTGCAGTTGTTATTCTGTCAGCACTGTCTTACTGCAGTCACAGAACTATCCATCTCATAAAATTCAGCACGAGAAGTCACTTTGAATCAGCCAATCTCTCAATCATTCCCAATCAAGTGAAGAATGTTCATAACATCATTTCAAAAAATCTTGCTACCATCCCTGCCCTGGTAAAAAAATAATTTATCTTTCACCTCTGGGTGCAATGACAATTGTGAAGAAGAATTGTTTATAGATTATCAAGGATGCTTGAAAGACTGATCTGGTTCTAATGCCGTATAACAGGGAAGGAGGCTGAGTTGTTGTCCTTATACCATGCCTTTATATTTATGTAATATTAGTCAGTAGTATTCAAGGCAAGTAAAAATGTCAAATTTAGTTTAACTTGTACAGGTGTATGCAGGTTTGCTAGCTTCATTTCAGAGGTAGTTAATCAAACATATCAATTTAACATTGTTTAAAAGACTACCTTATCTTAGTGGGTATCTTATTTAAAAGAATAATAATTAATAATTTTCAGCACAATTGAAGAACAAGAACCAGGAACACACACACACACACACACACACACACACACACACACACACATATTTTTATACAAGTCTGTCACTCTGTTNTACAAGTTTCTGACCCTGTTTCCTCTCCTTTAAAGCACTTGTTTTTCATCATAATGTAATAAACTGCTTTCAAGATTAATATGCCCTTCAGATGAACACTGAAGATAAAAGAAATGTCTCAGTTGAAAACCAGATGAGATATGGATGATACAATTGCTTACACATCTAGCTATTATAATATATAATGTTTTAATATTAGTAGTATCTCTATCTAGGTAAATATAAATGAAAATAATAAGAACACTTATTATTAAATCAAATAAATCTTTAGTTTAGGTTGGTATTATGTGGCTATTAATCATCATTAGAATTTGCTCTAACTGTGAGAAAAAATAATAAGCTATATTAAACCAAATAAAAAGAGAATTAAAAAAAACTAAATTAAAAACTAGACAGATACTTAATTGTGTAATACTATAACATTTAATATAACAACACAGCCATACCATGTATATTCAGTCCTCTAAATTTTATTCCTAGCCATTTATTCCTTTATCTCAGCAATTTTTATGCAGTCTCATGGAGAAATATTTAAAGGTATGAAATCTGCTACAGAGGAATAAATATGGCTTATATATTTTTTTTCCTTGTAGACATGTTTATGTTCCTGTATTCTTTATAGCATAACATGTTCAGGGCATGTTTTAGAGGGATGTTCATTGATATAATTAAGCAGTTCTTCTATGACAAGCTGCTGACCTCTGTGCTAGCTGCTAGTGCTTTTATCCTTCAAGTGCCCATAAACTTTACTGAAAGACTTGCTGTCCCAGTAACCTCTTCAGCTACTTGGTTAAATTTAGAAAGGTTTGACTATCCACCGTGAGAACAAATGGTCAGAACACAATGATGATCTCTCATGGAACTTCAAGTAAACAGAACTTTTTCTCTCATGCCCGTGTAGAAAAAGAGTGTAGCCTAGAGTGGTCAAACCTGGATGCAGAAATCTCATAGCAGGTAGACAGAATTCACGAAAGCCAGTATATAAATAAAAATTGTCCAACAAATAGGAAAAAGCATGCACCTTTTCAAAGCTCTTATTAACTGTAAGACAGTTTTCAAACAAAATCCCCACAATACTAATAAAATTATTATTATTATTACAGTTGCAGTGATTCATTTGTTACTTTCTCTTCCTTTCAATCTCTCCTTAAAGCTAATTTTTATAATTTGCTTTTATAATTTCTTGAGAGGGTCAAATTGTGCTTTATGGGGTTTTGAGTTTTTTTTTTTTGGTGGTCTTTTGTTTGTTTGTTTGTTTGTTTGTTTGTTTGTGGGTTTTTTGATGCTGTCTCTTTAGTTCTGTAGAAGATGATATTTCAGAAAGACCCGAGCATTTTTTCGTTTATTCCATTAATTCAATGGAATTGATTTGATCCCAGCTTCATATGCATAGTGTTATTCTACCTAAATGAAATATGAATGCCTTAAACTTGCCACATTTAATAGTTCTCTTATATGTTCAGTTCAACATGGTTTAATTAGTCTAGTTGCTGTAAATGTATAAGTTAAAACTGATGCCTCAGGTTTTAACTTTCATATTTTTCAAATTTTGTACTGCTTAGTGTGTAACTCTGAAGTTTGTTGTAGCCTGCTGACTTCTGTTCTCTCATAGACATAACAAAGCTTCTCAAAGCCTGCTCTCCAAGGATGCCCAGGCTGTCCTAGACCCAAAAATGTGTAAACTAACATTTTTAGAAGGGGGGTAATCTTGGGGAAATTACATCATTAACTGAAGCTTTAATTGGAGAATTAACTCTGATATGCAAATGAACCAAACTTATAAAAGACTGACGAACTCATGACTTGGGGTCCATCTTGGGTGTTGCCTCTGGCCTGCCCAGGGTGTACCTTTGAAGGCCCTTCAAATAAATACCTACCTTTATTCCCTTATTCCTGTCTAGTCTCTATTTTTTAGGTGGCCACCTCAGGCATCAAAACAAGTTAGTTTTTACCCATATAGTTTCTAAGATTTGGGAGGATGGATTCACCTTCCTCTTGGGTTCCAAAATGGCCTTAATGCCCTCACAATGTTTTTTTCTCTCACATATGTGTCTGCAGTTGCTGAGTTTCAGTGCTGCAGGAGGGTAGCCAGCCATCCTTTTCACTTTAGTCTTTTGCTTTAGTAAAAAGGGTGACAGAAAGTGGACTCTCCTCTCTGGGTTTAGAGTTTTTCAGGGAACATTTGTGATGCTTTCTAGAGCTTTTACAGTTCCTTATATTCATTCTGAAATCTCACTATTGAAGAGGTTCCTCCTTCATTAGGAGCTCACTGCCCTGAATAAAAACCTTGGCAAGGAGTAATGGAAGGAGGAAGACCCCACCTCAGCAAAATAATCTGACATGTCAGCCTAAGATCCCTTCAAATTTAAAATGAGATCTTTGAGTTCCTTTTGTACCTGCTTCTGGAAGACAAACAGCTGAATGCTCAGTCACTTTTTCAATTCAACAGCTAAAATCAGAGTGATAATCCTAAATTCTAAATGGTAATTAGATGAAAATGCACATTTTTCACGTTTAATAGGAAATACAGATGATAAAAATATTTGCCTAGATGGTTATGTTCTGATTTTCCAAAATACCGTCACAGTGCACAGATTTTATTGCGGCTGAAAGTTCTGGTGGACTGTAATTCACTTTCTATTTGGATTTTGCTCTGAAAAGCTCTGTTTTGGTGATCTTGTAAGAAATTTATTTTCAAAGGAATTTTTATGTCAGGAAATGAATATTCCTCAAAACCAAAGCATGTTTTGCTGGAATGCTTTATTTTTTCACAAGAAAAAAATCTATTTTAGAGGCAGTCTGACTTACCAGAAAGTTAATGATTTCATAGTTGTGGAATACTTTTAGGGATCAGTCCCAAGTCTGTTTCATTTGAAACTGTTGGACAGTTGGGTATTTTGAGGTCTGTCACAGGGGTCTTTTGTCTACTTTATACTGTAGGAATATCTCAGAATCTCGGATTTTTGTGATTGTAGCATGGGACAGATTTTTGGAAAGCTGTGTCAAAATATATCGCAGGCAAGAAAAGACATTTTCTGCTTTTTTCTCTGGTGATTCAAGAGTAAAATAATTGGGATTCCCCTTGCATGCATCACACTTCATGTGTAAGCCCGGGTTCTAGGACAAGTAACACCGGTATGAATCAAAAATGTATTTGCTGACAAAGCCTTTATTGAAATTCGATGGCTTTTAGAAAGGTGCAAGGGGGTTTGTGATGGCCCGTCTCTTCATGATCCAAAGATCATGTCTCCATTCACACACACACAGAGGAAGTTGCAGATTTGTTGTTCAGTTTAGCTGTATGACATATTGCTAAGAGATTTGGACCAGACACTTCTCATAGAAGGGTTATAAAGCCATATATTTAATTCCTCTAGGAAGTCAATTCCTCACATTTAAGAAAAGGATGTTCTTGTTATGGAGGGCAGCATGAAAGACAGCATTTTTGGTCACTTTTTGTTATATCAAATCCTATGAGGGACCGTGAGCGGAAAATTTATGTACATTAAAAGATAAAGCTCTCAAAGTTGCCCTTCAACCTTCTGCCAGAAAGAGGAAATGACTCGTTATTTACATGCTGCTGTTTGGTAGAGGACGAAGCTTTGATCAACAGGCAGAACCTCTGAGGATCTGTGTTTGCAAGAGATTACTTAGGAACCGCACTAAATCAGTTCATTTGCTGCATACCATACGCCCTTATGCTTTCATAAATATTTTTCTGACAGCTAGCACTTTCCTCTTCTGGGGAATGTACTTTGGTCTCTCTGGCTGAATGAAGAAAGCAGTAATGGAGTGGCACAGCACGGATGCAGGTCTCTGCCTGACATTTGCCGGCATAATGCAGCTGAGGAGTGGGCCACAAGTGACACGACTCCACATCAGCCTGGCAGCTCTGCTCAGGGGTGAGGGGAATGAACCTCTGTGAGGAGCACAGCCCTAGATAATGCTTTGCTTTTCTGTTAAGATTTGATGTAAATGCATACCACATACTGTCTTTCAGCTATTATTTCTCTGAGGCTGAGTGCTACTGCTAACAGTAAAATTTCACAGGCTTACTTTAGCAGAATATTAATGAAAACTTTCTAAATCTCTGCACATATACATGCAAGGGAGAGACTGCCTTTGGTGCTCAGAGAGATTTCAAACATTTACTTTCTGTCGAGCTTTATGCATATACGTGCATGTGAAAGGTCAGAGATGGTCGTTCTATCATTTGGGATGAACACAGCTGAATTGAAATGTCACAGCAGTTGTACCTAGCAATTTAAAAGCTTTGGAGTGTTGCAAGCCTGTGGATTCTCCTGCCAAGCAAATAAAAATCAACTCTCTGACTGTACAAATTTACATGATTACAGATAATATATTTTACATCATGCTTGTGGATTTTCTGAGCACCAGTAGGCACAGGCAGCTTTTGGAGTTGATTGGAGTTGAGAAGCTTACTGTGCAGCCCTGGAGCAGGGAAGCAGGCTGCTCATAGGATGCCATGGAAGGCATCAGTCAGCCTGATATGTGGCTGATAGATGTTAACCTTTTTAGATCTCTCAAACATTACAAAGGAATTCTGCAGAAGAAGTCATGGGATGTTACAGTGTAATAAAAGAACATGA
Organism: Mystacornis crossleyi; assembly: GCA_013400655.1. NCBI lineage: Eukaryota > Metazoa > Chordata > Aves > Passeriformes > Timaliidae > Mystacornis > Mystacornis crossleyi. The sequence continues at coordinate 56,677 of VYZQ01043430.1, forward strand.
AGAAAATTAATTTTAAATAGTTGAAGGAAAGGTAGTGTCTCTGTAGGAAGTGCTATACTAAAAAGAGATCATAATCCCTTTGTCAAATGTTTACATCTGATTGTTTCAGCACTTTCCTTGCTGAATGAATATGGTGCAGGAAATTGCTGACTCGGGGTAAGGGGAGCTGCTGGAACATGTATAGGTGCTCCTTCCCTCAGAGAGCACCTTGCTGAAGAGTGTGATGAGTAGTTCGAATGAGATGAGGAGGCTGGAGGTGGACACCTTATCCATGGAAAGGGAGAGAGTCTGTTAATGAAAATCAATCCAAATATATGAAGACTCCACAAGATAATTTTTAATTTTAATTTTGTGATTGTGTAAGAAAAATTAAATCAAAAGGGTAAGAACAAGCAACTTGGATTCCATCTTTTCATCTGAGATTCATCCTGAGAAGAAAAGAAATTGAAGTTAATTTATTTAACATATGGAGTGAGTACAGACCATAATGAAACTCATATCCATGTGGAATTACAAAGTGTACTCCTGACTACTTCTATAGTCATTAGGAATTTTTCTTAAACAATCCTCTGGAAGTGATAATAGCCATAAGGGTCTGTGTAAATTCTGTAGAAATTTTTTTGAAACCTACAGAACTTAATATTGTGAGATAATATTAATTACTATTAATTAATTAATATAACTTAATATTAAGTTGAATGAAGCTACAGGTTTATGAGACAGAAAAACTTTTCTATGTCATTTAATATAATTAAAATAAGATAGTTATTATTGTCTAATGAAATTCTACAAATTAAAATCTACAAATAATTTTAAAAAGTTTGTATATTTTGCTTCTCTAGTGAAGGTAGAGATTATTTGTTTAGGAAAAAAAAACAACTACAATTAAAAATATGCTGTTTTCAACCTGCCCACTCTTAACATACATTCTGCTTATCAAATATAAAATTAGCTTGTATCTCGTACATCATACTCTAAGTGGGTGCTTCATGGCATCAGTGCATCTCAACATATGTTGTTTAATGACCTGTAGTTGTCCCGATTTCCAGCATAACCATATTTTATATTTATATTTGAAAACAGTATCTGGTTTACAACAGGCACAAAATATCCATAAAAGCTCAGAAGAAGGGATGGTTGGACTCTCAGGGGCTTAATAACTCTTTCCTCAACCAGTCCTTTGTCTTATTTGTTTGTCCAACTATTTAGGATAATACCTAGTTCTTCCTCGTCTTGCAAAGTGAAGCTCTGACTTTAGCTGATGACACTGCAGGGATAATTTTGTTTTTTCTAGAAAGTAGATAAGACTTTGGAGGAAGACAGTTTTATTCCCTGTGCCTACTTTCAGAGGAAGAGGACATAACCTCCCAGCACCTAAATTAAAGGTCCTGTGCAAAAAAAGAGATCAAGAAATTCACCCACTCTAAGTAACCCTCTCAGGCAAAGAAAGGACATTTCAGTGCTCTCAGCTGTTGCCAAAATCCCAGCAACCTGAATGCTGCTTTTATCATTAGCACTCATCAAAGTTTCAGAGAAGATGGAAAGGATTCTGAAGTTCCTAATTTCATGAGGGAATGAAGGTAATAAATTCATAGATCACTTGAGTGACTGAATAAAGACAGCTGGCTGGGGAAACTTGGGGATAAAAATGAAGAGAGTTTCATATGTTGTTTGTCTTTTAATAATAGTCAGGAAATAACAGAAAAATGCCCTGCTGGTGGTGTCCACTTAGAGTCCAGAGACATCCTGGGAGAAGGATTTAAGAAATCTAAGAAAAAGCTCCTCTTGCTGAAGAATCAGCTGCAGTGTTAGAATTACTGTGGCTGTGGATAACAGCAGAGGGGGAAAAACAAGAAGAGAGGTTTCTGTGGAGTATCCCACTAAATGCAGTCTGGTTTACAGACAGGGAGGGATGAGGTGAGAGACGGTCCATTTCTGCCAACTAATCTGCTCTTGTGTTTGGTACTGGAGATGGCACAAATGTCCAGGTTACAGCTAATGCCTGTAGAGGTGAGAGAATGGAGGTAAAGCAAAGCATGTCAGTAATGAACCCATGATTGTTATATATGTGCACTGCTTTCCCCTACCAAAAAATCCTGTCATCCTTCTTACTTGTCCCAGCAAACCTAAAATAAACATGGAGGCAGACAACCACAAACTATTTTTCTTGAGCACTTGAGGCATTGAAAATATAGAAGCAGAAAGGTAAATGGTGCTCTGGGGCAGCAGACGTCACCCTTACAGCAAAATGAGAAGTTGAAAAGGAGCTTTCTACATACAAACTGCAAGGCAGATATATTTATGGGTTTAATTGTAAAGAAAGGAGAGATAAGAAGAAAATTACCCTCTAAATTTGGTAAGGAAAATTAAGAGATTTTTGCTGCTCTGACTGCTCTGAGAAGAGAAAGTGTAATCTTAGCTTTGGATGTAATTCTTGCAAAGTCTGCTTTGGATCCCAGGATAATCAGGACAACTGGTTCTCCTATTAAGCTTCAGAAAGCAGGAACACACAGGGCTGCTGACAGACAGTCAGGCACCTGCCAGTTAGTGTGGAGGAACTGAACCAGTGGGTGCTTTCTTCTCTCCTCCACTTTGAGTGTACTGTGACAGATGGCATTTGGAACTGATTGGCGTGTCTTAGAGGATTTGCGCTAATTTAAATTATATTTCAGATTTATCATATAAAACACTGAAGTAAATGCTGTGACTCGGTGAATCAACTCACTGAGAAAGAAAGAAGAAAACACACTTTGAAAAATTCCCAAAACCTGACTGCATAGAGTCTAAAGGTGTGAATTCGAGTGTCATGTAAAGATATGTGCACTACAGCTTGGGACCTGTTGTGTAGCGTTGTCAGCTTGCAGCTTTACAAGGTGACTGTATCAAAAGTCCTCATATGGCTATCAAAGACAAATGGTCTATTTAAGCACATCTATATTCAGAAAAAAAGAGGATATTATATAGTATATAAAGCTGTTTCTTCTTGATCAAAATTTGCCTGAAATGATTAACTTAAATAAACCACAGATGAGGGAGAAGATTGCGTAACATTCCCATCATCTATTTGTATTAAGTCTTAATTTTTCTAGGATTAACATTTTGCATAACATTCTGCACTTCTATTTTGCTAAAAGGCAGTCTGGTTCACACTCAAATGGGTGCTGTAGATTTGCTCTTGCTGCTGGCTTATCAGAAAGGAAAGCCCACTCACCCAGGAGGTCACAAGATCATTTTAGAAGTCAGGGAGAAGGAATCAGGATGAAGCCTTATTACAGCTGGTAATTAGAAGCAGTGACAGCAGCACAAAGCCGCTTCATCGGCTCCTAAACTCAAGGACTACACTTGGGAGAATAAAATGTAAGTGCTTGTCAGGGATATCAGTGAAGCTGCTCTGTTCCTGCAGAGGTCTCGCAACACAGACCCAGCGCTGTCCCAGCAAGGGTCCTGGCACCATCCCAGTCCTGCCACCGGCATCCCTCCCCTGCTGTCAGCGCTGCAAGGCAGGTCACCGCCTCCTCTCCTCCTGCTCTCGGCTGCCAGCAGCAAAGGGACAATATTGCTCGGCCCGGCGCCAGTTGCCTGGTGTGACAGCGTTGGATCAGCTCCTCACCTGACATAAGCCAGGCAGAAGGAAAGTAGACAATGTTCTGAAAGGTGAGAAGAAGCAAGAAGAAGGTGACAGCAACCTGGCGAAGTGTCCAAACTGGGAGAGGAGGGAGAGGGAGTTAAATCTAGGAGGGTCACCTTGAGGCAGAGCGCCCACTTCTCACAGCACACTGAGAGGTGGTTGTTTGTCTTTTGTGAGGACTGTACTTGGCCCAGAGAAAGGAAGAGAGAGACTGGCTTTCAAAATATGCAATTTTCTGGTAATTAAACACTTCATAAAGTAAATATTACCACTTGAAAGTAGATTTCACGTTCACAGGAAAGCAAAGTTGATGATTTTATCAGCATTCTGCTATAATATCTCTGCTGCAAACATTCTTCTAAAGCCATGGAGATGATCCTGAACTGAACTTTCTACTCAACACTTTCATCTTTGAGGATCTTCTTGACAGACAGACTGCCAGTTGTCAGAGTGTCTGTCAACTGTGAAAGCTAGCAGCATATGCTGAGACAAGCTGGTAAGGGCAGGGTAAGAGAGATGACTTCTCTGTTTATAAAACAGGAGCTTGGTAAAGTGACTACAGCAACTCTCAGGAGGAGCAGATGCAGCTGAAGGTATGAAAACAAAGCAATCTGAAGTACTGCAGGGAAATTCATTTAATGCACAAAGCAAATCGTCCTAATTCATCTTTAGAACTAAATAGTGCTCTGTTTTCTGTCTGATGATTCACTGTTATTATGCACATTATTGTTTACGACTAATGATTACTTAACCTATCACTCTGTCAGGTTTCTGCAGTGCAGATCATATTATCAATGCTTAATGGGTGTTACTGCTCAGAACAGGGATTTACACTTTCAGTGTTTGCAGCCTGGTATGTCAGAAAGCAAAGCAAAGCAAAGCAGCCTCGATGTTACTGAAGAGACTTGTACATCTAATGAACCACCTAATGCTCTTTCGAACAGGAAACTTCAAGATTTGAAACACTGTCAGAACCCTTCAAGACTTTCTCTATGGTCATTGCCGTGCACCTGTTTTCCACCCATGGATCTCTTCAACAGGTGGTTTTTATCTAAATTGTCTTTTAAAATTGGGGAAGATCAAAATAATTAAGACCCATGGCCCTCTCCCTACACTGATCTCCTTTGGCAAACAAGTTATCATTTCCATTTTTTTCCAATATTTGGAAGCTATCTTGTGCTCCAAGATTAATTTAGCCAACATCCAGACTGACCTGTGGCTTTGTGCCATTCAGGACACAGGGTCCTAATACCCACTCTTCGTAGTCATTCACCAGTTTTATTTGCCCTTGGACTGAAGCACTCAGATCTGCCTCTGAAAAGTGGAAAAATGTAGAAGTGATCCCAGCAGTGATATAGAATCACACAATGATTTGGGTTGGAAGGGACCTTAAAGACCATCTAGTTCAATCTAGTTCCTGCCTTGGGCAGGAACGCCCTCCACTAGACCATCCATGCTGTAAGCCCCATCCAGCCTGGCCTTGAACTCTTCCAGGGATGGGGCCTCCACAGCTTCTTTGGGCAACCTGTTCCAGTGCCCTGCCACCCTCACAGTAAAGAATTTCTTCCTTATATCTAATCTAAATCTACCTTCTTTCATTTTAAACCCATTCTCCCTTGCCTTTTCTCTACGTGACCTTGTAAAAAGTCCCTCCCCAGAACCCTCGTAGCCCCTTTAGGTATTGGAAGGCTGCTGTAAGGTCTCCTTGAAGCCTTTTGTTCTCCAGGATGAACAACCCCAACTCTCTTAGCTTGTCTTGAGAGGAGAGGTTCTGCAGCCCTCTGGAGCACCTCTAATACAAATGCAAATGTTGTGTGCAGACAATCTGTGATAACATCTGCCGGCCATGTAGGACATTGCTGGTTTCTGCTGCAAAGGACATTCATATCTTGACCTAATGAGTAAATGCATTCCAGGTGTCTCCATTTGTGCATTCAGGTTGAAACACAAAGTTTATTATGCGGCACTAGAAATACAGTCCCAAACTCGTCTATCAGGCACCTTGTACATGTTGGTGACAAAATTATCATGGAGACTTTGAGACACTGATAGGAAGCAATGCCTGCTTGGGTAACAAAATTCCCCCAAGGAAAGGGAAATCCTGCCTCGTTTCCTGGAGCAGAAGCTCAGTAATCATTGTAACTCTTATTAGGGGGAGGCATATAGCCAGCAAAGGGTTACAGATCTAACGACATCAAAAAACAGTTTACAGCTAGGTACTTGAAGAAGTTTATCAAGGCATGCTTAACAGAAAGTTTTCAAACCCACTGCATTTGGGAATCTATCATTAGATAGCAGTGTCAAATTCTAATGAGTGAAATTAGTCAATGCATGTACAGTGCTTTGAAGATATGAAATGTTATTTAAATTATAGGAAGTCAAATCAAGCTAAGCAACACAGGCTGTGAAATGGGGAAAAATATTTTTATGTAATGATACACTGGTTTCATGTCCAATGAAATTCTATATACTCCTTGATCAGTGCAGAGTCCTCTATCACCTTTTGGGTGGGAACAGTCTCGTACTGCTGTTGTTAATCTTGGACTGAAAACCAAAGCATCAGCTTTTCTTGTAGATTGCATCATTTCTGTTCCATTTTATCAAAAGAAAATATCTTCTTCTGCTTCTTCTTTTGTAATGCATGTTTCACTAAGGGAACTTTGGCAAAATGATGTGACATTATGAAAAAGTGAGCTAGGATTTGAGGTGATTATTATCTCAGTTATAACACTGATTTCTGCAGCTTTTTTTTTTNTGATATATATTTTTGAGCTCTCAAGCACTTACCTATAGAGACAAATATGAGCTTCATTAAAGAAAAAGAGACCTTCTGGCACTCAGTTGCTTATTCTTCAATCTTCCTTTGACCCTTTAGTGTTTCTGGATTTTGAAGCCAAAGGAGATTGTAGTTACTTAGTGCTGTTATTATCTAAGGGAAAGAGAGTGCATTGTGCACAAACCATGACAACTAATGTACATTCACTGCAAGCCTGTAGAGCTTTCAGCAGTGAGCTTCTATTGTGCTAGTGGAAGTTTCTATGTCTAAATTAAAGCTGGAAACATCCCCTTTATATTTGCTTAGGTAAGATTAGAACCAGAAGACATTGTTATTTTTATCAGTCCCAGCAACTACTTGTGGTGGGATGACCCTGGCTGGGTGCCAAAGGCCCACCAAAACAACTATCACTCACCTCCTCAGCTGGACAGGGGAAAGAAAATATAATGAAAGGCCCATAGGTTGAGGTAAGGACAGGGAGAGAGCACTCAGGTGTTACTGTCGTGAGCAAAACAGACTTGAGTTAGGAAAATGAATTGAATTTATTACCAATCAAATCAGAATAATGAGACATAAACCTAAATCTTAAAAATACCTTCACTCCACTCCCCCTTCTTCCAGGGCTCCCAATTTTTTCTACCTCCAACCTCCCAGCAGTGCAGGAGAATGTGGAATTGGTGCTATGGTCAGTTCATCACATGTTGGCTCTGCCATGCCTTCCTCTACAGGGGATTCTTCACATTCCTCTGCTGCTCCAGTGTGGGATCTCTCCCATGTGAGACAGTCCTCCACAAACTTTTCCAACATTAGACCTTCCCTCACGCTGCAGTTCTTCATNTTATAACACTGATTTCTGCAGCTTTTTTTTTTAATTAGTCTGTTTAGGGAAACATTTGGGGATTAAATGATGCTTGGAATAAAATATTGAGTTTGCAATTAAAGACAGCTGATAAATCTTAAGAACAAAGTGGATAAAAATTAGTTTTTTTAGATAAAAAATGTGACAAATATTTCCATTTTTTGGTTGAATTTTCATTTTTTACAAAGTTTGACAACAAAATGACCTGGTGAAAATTCTGGAAAATACATTTTAATTTTATTCAATAAATTTCCCTTTTATAAAAGCAGATGAATTTTACTGATACAAAACTGATTGGCTCATAAATCTTCTTTTTCAGTATTTGTAATGGAAACTCTTAGTCATCATGGCTGACCTGGTGTAGTGCTTATGAAAATTCTGCTTCAAATGGGAGGCTGAATTACAGAACTGCCAGAGCTCACTTCCAGTCAACATTTCTAATTTTGATACTCAATCTTTGACTTAAAACCACAAATAAATACAAATGGGTGCCAGACATCAAAGCATCTGCACAAATAGTCCAAGAATGTTCCTTGGTGCTGCAGATAAGGTGCTCTATCTATTGGTCTTACTAAAAGTAGCAATACATAAATGCCCTCAAAGATAGTGAGAGATTTGTGCTCTGTCTCGTGGAAAAAGCATATATTTATATATATATATANTGAGACATAAACCTAAATCTTAAAAATACCTTCACTCCACTCCCCCTTCTTCCAGGGCTCCCAATTTTTTCTACCTCCAACCTCCCAGCAGTGCAGGAGAATGTGGAATTGGTGCTATGGTCAGTTCCTCACATGTTGGCTCTGCCATGCCTTCCTCTACAGGGGATTCTTCACACTCCTCCGCTGCTACAGTGTGGGATCTCTCCCATGGGAGACAGCCCTCCACAAACTTTTCCAACATTAGACCTTCCCTCACGCTGCAGTTCTTCATGATCTGCTCTGGCGTGGGTCCCTCCCATGGGGTGCGGTCCTTCAGGAACCACAGGAACCACAGGTCCTTCAGGAACAGGCTTCTCCAGTGTGGTTCCCCCATGGGGGTCACAAGTCCTGCCAGCACACCTGCTCCAGCGTGGTCTCCTCTCTCCATGGGCCACATATCTTACAAGGAACCTGCTTTAGTGTGGACTTCCCATGGCATCACAGTCTCCTTTGGGCTTCCATTGGCTCAAGTGTGGGGTCCTCCATGGGCCACAGATGAATCTCTGTTCCACAGTGGACTTCTAGAGGCTGCAGGGGCACAGCTGCTTCACCATGATCTTCACCACAGGTTCCAGGGGAATCTCTGCTACAGCACCTGGAGCACCTCCTTTCTCTCCTTCACTGACCCTGGTGTCTGCAGAACTTTCTCTGATGTGTTCTCACTCCTCTCTCTGGCTGCAGTTGCTGCTGGTTTTTGCCCCTTCTCAGGTACGTTATTCCAGAGGTGCTACTACCATCACTGATGGGCTCAGCTTTGGCCAGTGACAGGCTTGTCTTGGAGCCAGCTGGTATTGGCTCCATCAGGCATGGGGGGGCCTTCCAGTATCTCACAGAAGCCACCCTTTTAGCCCTCGCACTATCAAAACCTGGCCACACAAATCCAATACATTGCTCTCTAATACTGGGAAAAATACAAACACAAACAAATTATCCAGGGGTTACATGGGCCAGAACTGTGCTGGAGAATGTATTGAGAATACAGCACAAAAAAGCTATTCTCAAAGAGACTAGTAGGTGCTGCTGTGCTGTGGCTTATACTCTGTGATTTACAGAAGTGCAGATCCTGCAGCGCAATTTGGAGTCTTGCTCAGGGCATCTGCAGGGAACAGAGAGAGATTGGCAGGGGAAAATGCGCACTTACTGATGCCATTCAGAGTTTTGATGCCATTCAGAGGTTTAATGCCTAGTAAATGTTGCAGAGCTATGACTCTTTTCTCTTTGACTTCACCCTTTAGATGATATGCTGATAACAAGGCAGAAATCAGTCCTTTCTTTTTAAGGCATGAGTGCTAGAAAGACTATGGTTGCCAGTTTTTTTATTGTAGCCTAACAGATAAATCACTGATCCAGCAGGCTGACCATATGCTGCCTTTGAAATCCTCTTTTCCTATAGCTTTACACACTCCCAGGCTGGAAGGGAAGGGATGGAAAGTACTTTCTACATGTTTAGTTGAAGTTATTCCACTCAACAGTAACACGGGGACACAGAAAAGCAGTCACTATGAACCGATGGATTTACAGCCAACACAGGCACATCCCACCTGGAAGGAGAGAAGAGAAGCCCTGGAAGCTCTTGTAATCAAGATTTATAATGTACTTTACGTTGAAACACATATTAAATACAATGCATAAATAGTTCTTCAGTCATGCTGAAGGGGTCCAGAATAGAATTTGTTACATGATTTGAAAGATATTGGCAAAGTTGTCAAAGGAAGCCACTGCAATATCTCTCTGCAGTAGATCTGCTTATGCTGTGCACAAAAGCCACAGACATTACTTTTTTCTTATGTGAGCACCAAAACCATTCTTTTCAATATAACCGTATTGATCCCACCTCTGGGAATGGCTGGGCAAGCTGCATTAAGGGAGCTGTACTGCTTGGAAAAACTGATAACTTGTCTCTTAGGCTCATGCTGTTAAATGAGATGAAGTAAAGCCTATTGTGGGATGCTAAAGAGGAGCTTACCAGCAAAAAGTTGACAGAAGCAGCACTATTTCCTGTCTGATTTTCATGTAAAAAGGCAGAAAATCTGAAAAATAACAGAATGAGACAGGTGTGGGTGTAGCATACACAGCAACATTTGAACAGCAATAAAACCCCACTGAATACTAAAAAATATCAAGCTTCTCTTTTAGCAAGTGGCAGTGGCTGATCCTTTCAGAACTGCTTCAGTTGTTGCATATGTTGTCCACCCCGCATTGTATGTGGGTTTGGTGGAGGATGGAGAAGAAAACTAGTGTGTCCCTAAATCCTCTGTCCAGCTCGGGTCTTATGAAGGTGGAAAGTGGGTTTGGTTACTGAATCAACTACATCTTCTGGATGAATAAACACCCACTCTCCTACCCCCCAAATAAAACCAATAACAAGACATTCTACTGGTAGATGCAAGGGTGTGGATGCAAAAAGCCCAGTCAAAGAGAAAACTCCAGCTTCTAGTAGTCTGTGAGAAAGCCTTTCTTTCTCACAGCACAGATCTGGGAACCAAGAAAAGTATGTAAACCATTCCGTATGTTTTTGTAAACTATCTTCTGCAGGTGTTGGTTGTTTTGTAAACCATCTTTTGCAGGTGTTATCTGTCACATTTAATTAGCTGATCAATGGTTATGAGAGGCGTCCATCTAATGGACCTGTGACACCTCTTCTTTGTTAGATAGCCTGTATAAGGGTCTCGAGGTTTCTCAATAAAGTCCTTCCATCTTTACCGTCATCTCTGCCTGCCTGAATTATGTTGCTATATGCCCGTTCCTGAACACTGCGGCAACACAAGGGAAATCCAGTTTTGCCTCTATCACCCAGGTCAGCAAGGAGCAGAGAACCAGAGTACCAGAGCTACAGCTCAGTTCAGAGTTATCCTCCAGTGTGAGGATGGCTCTAGTATTGTGTGCCAGCAGCTTCAACACTGAAATGCAGAAGAATGCCCAAATCATCATGTGTGCTGACATTAAGGAGTCCTTATGGAAAGATGATGAGCAGGAAAGCTCTGAATGAGATGACAGAAAAAAAAGTTTATCACCCAACACTACAAATAACCTGGTCCTCATGAAGAAAACCTGTTTAGCTAAGAACAAAAGTACATGAGTAAGACCTAAGTAGAAAGGCTCAAATTAATCAAGTTTGACTCTTGAAGTTACTTATGATTCTTTTTATAACTAGCTGTTCACTCAGCCACTTCCCAGTTGGAACACTGCAATTAAATATTATACTATAAATTTGACTATGTAAAAAAATGGATGAATGTAGTATGCTAGAGCCTGTGAAATCTTCAAAACATGAGTGAGATAAAGATATGCTTTTGTAAGAAAACACCCCAACTAGCTGCAAATCTTCGGGAAACAAACAAACTTGATCCACTACATTCTCAGACGTTGGGATGTAATATAGGCATAGAAAACTCTTCTATACTGCCCTTAGGGAAACCAGCTTGAAATATGTTCTGTCCAGAGTGGCTAGCTTTAATCCTGAATTTTTTTGACCCTTAGATTAACTCAGTTGGTTAGAGCATGGTGCTAATAATGCCAAGGTCATGGATTCAATCCCTGTATGAGCCATTCACTAAAGAGCTGGACTGGATGATCCTTGTGGGTCCTTTCCTCAGACTATTCTGTGATGCTAATGGATATTATTAACCGCTTTGAAAATAATCTCTGCTCACTCTCCAGGACAGTTGGGGTGGAGTACTACTACCAATACCTGCTGCATCCGGCTGGGTCATGCCAGGCAGTATTCTATAAATTTAATTTAGATCCATAGTTCATGGCAAAGATCTGGTTCAAATGTATTCTGACTGCCCAATGCTTCCCTGAATTAATTCATCAGAAAAGTATACAAAATGAAACTGCTTTGAAATTCAGTGGTCTTCTTTTAAAAGAAAGGTTTTGTGATAGTAATGCTGGTAAGTTAAGTATCTGTATTAAAGATTTGAATAAATGATTCATGTAATTAACAACATATTCAAATGCACATTCTAGCTTCTACAGAATGAAGAAAGAGAGGGAAAATGGGTATATACTAATATTAATTAATTATCCAAGCAATGTTACTTAGGCAACTACATAATTAGGTTTGGGACAATGCGTTTTTTTTTTTTTTATTTGTTAATATTTGTTTCCTTCATACCCAAGTCTATGTTAAGTACAAGATCTCAGCTTACTTGAGGTATGTGTTTCAGAGAACCTGATAAGAAATTGTCAGATTTTCCAGTGTGACAGAAAAGCTTATTCTCTGAGACACTTATGTAATACCATAACAAAATTTTCTTAACCTATTGGCTTTTTGTAGAAAAAAAAAAAAGTCCTCTACTTTAGAGAACAGCAGAATATCTGAAAGAACATCAGTGCCTGAATAATTAATTATATGTTTGATATAAAAGCATGAGGATGAGTACTTTCAATTTTGAATATAGTAATATAATGTAAGTTTTGGTCAATTATATTCAGAAGATACAAAGACTTTCCAAAGCATGAACAGTAATAATCAAATAAAGCTGGTGATTACTCCTTAACTGTTGTACTATGCCCCCATTCCCATGAAATTAGTTTTATTTGATAACTTCACAAAGATGTTCAGAAGTGTCAACAAGCTAGGAATTCAAATTGCTGAAATTATTTTGCATTATTAAGTTGATAACCTTTGTCTGTCTTCTTGTGATTCTATCTTTATCCTTGTACTTCATCAGTTTCTTTTATCTTCTCTTTTGCATTCACCATCTCTTGTTAGTGCCTAAATATAACTGTAGAGAATAATAGATGCTCACATCCAAAGCTGATAGTATTATTGTTGTAATGATCTTTAAAATACAAAGGGAAGACAATAAAGAATGCAACAATTATTTCACTTAGTTCTTCATAAGGATAGCATCTATCTCCTGTTCTCACTTTGTTACCTATTCATCTCTACCTATAGTAAGTCTTTCATGCTGTTGTCTTTCTTGGAGAGCTGGCAGAAACTATTTTCCTGGCATGCTTATTTTCTCAGTTGGGTTTTACTCTAAAATCAAAGCATTTCTACTCTTTGCAGAGCTTTACTTTGTTGGAATCTTGCTTCTGTCTAGGAGCCAGGAAGCCTATTACTATTTCATGACTTAGGGAACAAATGACTTTCAGCATTCTTCCTCAAAAGGCATTTTACTTTTAAAACTATCTCTTCTTTCTGGTACTTGGAAAAATAAAAACTTCTCATCATGTTTTATGAGCATTTAAGGGAAGTCCTCTGAACCAGCCCAGAGTGCATGTTGCTGTAACCAGGAGCATCAAGGAAGAAGAGTAGGAAAGGGGTCACTTGCAATTACAGTCATAAAATCATAGAATACCCTGAGTTGGAAGAGACTCACAAGGATCACTGAAATCCAGCTCCTGACCCTGCACACAACAGTCCCAATAATCACACCATGTGCCTGAGAGTGTTGTTCAAATTCTTCTTGACCTCTGTCAGGCTGGTATTGCAATCATTTCTCTGAGGAGCCTGTTCCAGACCCCAGCCACCCTGTGGGTCAAAAACTATTCCCTAATATGTAACCTAAACCCTCCCTTATGCAACTCCAGGCCATTCCCTCGAGTCCTGTCACTGGTCACCAGAGAGAAGAGATCAGTGCCCCCTCTGCTTCCTCTCATGAGGAAGTTGCAGACTGCCACGAGGTCTCCCCTCAGTCTCCTCTTCTCCAGGATGAACAGACCAAGTGACCTCAGCTGCTCCTCATATGACTTCCCCTGAAGGCCTCTCACCATCTTTTTTGCCCTCCTCTGGGTGCTCTCTCATAGCTTTGTATCTTCATTATGCTGTGGCACCCAAAACTGCTCCCAGCACCTGAGGTGAGGCTGCCCCAGTGCAGAGCAGAGCGGGACAATCCCCTCCCTTGCCCGATGGCAGTGCTGTGCCTGATGCACCCCAGGACACGATTGGCCCTCCCGGCTGCCAGGCTACCACTGACTGATGTTCAACTTGATCAGGATCCCCAGGTCCCTTTTCATGGGGCTGTTCTCCGGAATCTCATTCCCCAGTCTGTACATCCAGGGTTGCTCATCCAGGTGCAGAATCTGGCATTTGTCGTTGTTAAGCTTCATATGGCTGGTGATTGTTCAGCCTTCATATTTGTCAAGGCCTCTCTGCAGGGCCCCTCTGCCTTCAAGGAAGCCATCAGCTCCCCCCAATTTATTATCAAACTTACTTAGTATTCCTTCCAGTCCTGTGCCCAGTCATTTAAGAAGATGTTGAAGAGTACTGGGCAAAAAATGGAGCCCTGTGGAACCCAACTAATGTGCATCCACAATGCAGCCCCATTTATTATAACCCTTTGCGCCTGACCCACGGGCCAGTTGCTCATCCATTGTGTTTATCCAGCTGGTTGTCATCCAGAAGGATACTGTGAGAGACAGTATTAAAAGCTTTACTGAAATCCAAAAAGATTACATCAGCTGGCTTCCCTTGTATGCGGTCACTTCTTTCATGGGTGCTCCTTCTGTATTGCTAGTATTTAGAGTGCCTGCCCTGGAAGTTTGGTGAGCTAGTAGGAAGGATCAAGGATTTTGGTCTT
>VYZQ01043433.1:49812-64373 GCA_013400655.1 Mystacornis crossleyi
GAAGACTGTCCACAGCAGAGCAATATATTTATGCAATTCAGAGACTACTAAATTCAATATTTTCTGAGCTGAACTTAAAACTTCTATAACTTTAAACCTATAACCTTTATGTGTATGTAGATAAAGATATAGCTATCTCACCTTTACTTTGAGTATTTGGAAATTATATATAATTACAATTCCAGGAAACAGGGATACATTTTGACATTCTCTATTTATTCAGAATGCACCCATGAATTAGCCCAGATTTTTGAAGTCTGACATCAACCCTTAAATAGTTTATTTCAAAGAAACATAGTCCAGATTCACCGAAATGGATATTGAATGCAGCTGATGATTAATTTGTCCAATTACAGATAAATATAGTCTACAGGTAATGGATGGGCATTTTTCTCCATCTGATCTGGTAGTGATCATGTTAACTTATCAAACTGACAAAAGTAAGGTTTCTCAGAATAATTGTGCCAGGTCTAGGTCATTCTTACTACATGGCTGCTGCTGCAGGCATAAATCAGTATTCTGAGTCTGTTTTATCATCAGTAACATTACAGAAACCATAATTCACCCCATTGCATTACTACATCCATTTGAGACAGACTTAGCAACAAAACCTCTGTCAAAATATGTTTTCAATAGAAACAGCAACTTACGGAAATTCTAAGTATAATATTTCTTTAGTATAAACTCAATCAAAATACTTCTTTTCCTGGGAAGCTGATTTGACATATTTAATATTCACTTCAAGATAAACTGCAGTTTCCTGGGCTGCTTTGCTGTCACACTGAATGAGTAATTTGCTGATTCTGGTACCTGCTGTCAGGGGACATGACTGATGTCCCAGACCTGAGGAGTGGGAGAGCTGTCATGCAGTATCCTCCCTACTCACTTCAGAAAGGAAGCAGCAGATAAAATTCTGTGTAATCCTCCACAATACAAGCCCTGAGCATACAGAGAAAACACCAGTAACGTTATAGGAAAGCTATAAACTGTCAAATAATTGGAGAAATGAGCAAGGCATTTTTGATCTGCTCTGTGTCTAATACCAGAACTTAACTGCAGAGGGTCAGAGTCTCCAACAGGTGCAGAAATAGTCCCACAAGTCCAGCTCCAAGGCTCCTGATGTAAAAACATCTGACAACGCCATGTGAATCTCTTACATAGACACGACTAAGAGGCTGATGTCGGGCAGCAATCTCTGTTTGCTGTGTGCTATATTCTTTGATAACGTAATATTTTATATAAACATCTGCCAAAAAAGTTCACCATATATGTTAGAGAGTAGAGTGCATCTGGAGGATTTAAGTTTCAGTTTTCATCTGCATTGTACCATCCGTGATTAACTTTCATTTCTATATATTTAGGTCAGCAGGTATAATTGGGTTCAAGTACAAGATCTGAAGTTAAAGATGATGAAGCCATTACCATTGTGTATTTTTTTCTTGTATTTTCAAAATGTTTAGCTATAATACGACAACATTCCAAACAAAAAAACCCCGGGAGGTTATTTGGCAAAATCCTATACAAATTAAAAAATAGAGAGGATTTTCTTTCAGTGTCAGGAAGTTGGTATTCACTTTCATAAATCTTTGCCATCTGACTAATATGGACTGCAGATATTCCATTCAAGTAGTATTCTATGCCTTACCCTCTCAAAATCTCTGGTTTGAAATTCAAGTAGGTTTATTAATGGCATATGGTCAGCTAAAAGACTATATTTCTATCTGAAATATTTTCTGCAGGAACTATTTAATTGATATAGCTGAAATATATTTACAGGAGGAAAAATCTCATTTTGTTCTATATTTGACAGTGTCTTTATATAACTAAATTCATCCCTTCCCTATGACATTTAAATAGGCCCTGATCTTCAGAAAATGGGAGAATTAATTTCTCCATTGAGTAGTAAATGATTCTGTTACTGAAAAGCTTCTAGATATTTCAAAATAAAAGGAACAGAGAAGGCATACAAAATATGCCTTCGCTTTTATCTTCAGTAAATGTCACGCTTATAGCTGTACTATAAACTCTGTCAGGAAAGCAGCTCAGAGAGGCAAGGTGGTTCCAAGGATTTCAGTGACACCGGTGACACCAGAAGCAGATGTACAGAGTTCAGATTAGGTGGGGAGGTTATTTGCCTGCCTTTACTCAGCAATTTTCATGTGGTCTGTGTTTTGATCATCAGCTGTACTACTTGTAATATTCTTTCTGATCAGAAGCAAATTCTGCTCCCATTGAAAGAACCAAACACTAAATTTAGAGGGGAAAAAACCAACTTAGTATTAAATGCCCTCATGATTTTACAAAACCTCTCTGACTTTATGTTTCTACACTGACAAAAAGTTAAAAGTTATGTGCTTGTCCCTTTTTATAGCCATTTCAATACTGTCACAGGTATATGTGAGTCACATTAAAGAAGAATTTCTATTTCCTTTTCATGCCATCACCAAGCACTGGAGACCAGTTATCTGTGATCTGGATTTAGAACAGTAGCCATCCATGTTAGACAGCAGAGATAGGGAAAATCATACACAGCTGATTTCCAAGGTTCAAGCACAAGATGAAGATCTTGGGCCAAATTTTGATTGATCCATCTTCACCATTTCCCTAGACAAGGAAGTGATAATTCTGTTCAATTGAAAGTATTTTTGTAAAACAATTTATATCCTTCTTTTTTTCCCTACAGATCATGTTGTGTGTGAAGAGGAATTCAAATATGCTATGCTAGCTCTAAATTGTATATGCCCAGCTACTTCTACATTAATCACTCTGCTGGTTCATACGTCTCGGGGACAGTAAGTATAAACTACATAAAAAACCCCAAAACAACTTGGAAAAGTCAGAGCTGATATTCTTTGGAAAACAGCTTACCCTGAATTCCCACACAACTACAGTTTTAAAAAAGAAAATTGAACCTTCTGCACAGTAAAAGCATCAAAATGCCTTACTCAAGGCAGTATAGTTTAGAAGAGAACCCCCCCTCCCCGCAGTGTTTAACAGTTGCACGCTGTTGTGTCACTTCCACAGTCTGCGAGTAGATTGAATTGTGGGTCTATTGCAAAGTCCTACTTAAGAGCACTAAAAAGGCCTAAGAATATCTATTTTAATATGTTGATTTGAAGATCTGTTTCAACGAACTCAAGAAATGTTTTATTGATAACATGTGGTATTTGCTCTTCTGTGCCTGTACATTAGGAGGCAAACAAACAGACATGGTTTTTAACATGACCGCACTGCTGGAAGGGGTGCAGAGTTATGGTGTCTCTGCAGAACAGCAGAATTCACTAAAATAATTTTACCACGTCTGGTGTATCTCTGTTATGCTGTATTCTTGGAATAATAAGGTATTCTTGATTAAAATGTTGTGGGCACATAGGCACATTAAAGAATAAATCCCAAAATACATCTGTAGAAATGGAATAGCTGCATATTCACTATGCAAGTCTTGTAAAAACAACAATGGTTTTTTCAAGTAACCATGAAGCCAGTATATATGTATTTATAAGCAGAGTTATTTAACCTTCTGTATGACATTTCTAGTATTCCCCTTTGCCCAGAATGGGAATAAAAAAAAATTCTTTCTAGATCTTTTACTACTGAGAACAGCAAATGTCAAGATTTTAATGGCACTGTCTGCACTAGAATCTCCTAATAAGAAGACAACAAAACATTGTTTTGATACCTGCTGAGCACCATGGTGAAATACATTTTTAACACATTTTTTATCTGCCTACCTTTCATTCTGTGACATGCACAGAATACAGAGCCTTTTCCAGTTATTTCATATCACATGCACATAAAAGAAGAGCAGTGTTCCTAACAGCAGTCAGAGAATTTTCCATCAGCACAAAACCAAACACACAAAAGGGAAATGTTTTCTGCTGTACTTAAGAACTTCAGCATTTCATTTTTTAACACAGTCATATTGATCATTTACAGATTCCCGACTATGATGCAAAGTAACCGTCACAGAATTCAAAGTGCTTAAGATTTCTTTTGCAATCAGAATTAATACATGTAACTCCCAAAATAGAAGTAACTGTTTTCTAGTCTCGTCATTGTATACTAGGAGCAAAAAATAGAAAAGTTTTTGCACAAATAGTTGTAGCATTGCTTTGAATGAAGGATTAAAGTAATGTGTGTCTGTAAGAATGTACAATGTATATTTCTGTAAGAATACTCTTCTGTATTTATACGGAAAGACTGAAAAATTGAAAATATCAGGTTATTATTTATCTACTGTAGTCAGCACTCTTAAGAGCATTTATTCTCAGTCAGATTCCAAAATAAGGGTATTTGTCCTTGAACTGCAGACATAAAACTGCTTTGGATTTGACTAATTTATAGTTCAGAGGGGTTTTTTTTTGGCTTTTCTAGATGTTTTTTGTTGTTGAACAAGAGGTAAGCTAACTACTAATTGTTAAAATAGGTTAAATTACCTTTATTTATGCATATGAAAGATGAAGTCAGATGAGCAGTTGAGTTTGGCTAAGTAAAAAGATTAAGTGAAAGCAGATTATTTAAACTACAAATAAAAATTTTAACTATATCTGTATTTATAAACCAAAACAAATACTAAATTAGATCTACACAACATAGAAAATGATGAAAGTAATTTTTTCAATAGACTTCCAATGTTAATAGTGAACTGCTTTCTTATACATTAGTTCCTGTTTAATTATCCTTATCGTGTTTGCTATTAGCACCTGCATTAAACCTTATATGGGATTCAAGTTTTAAATCCCTGTTAAGGAGCTGTAAATAATCCTGTTCTCAGCTGTTCATGGAATTCAAAACTTTAGTTTGTAAGACAAGAAAATTCTACCTCGACTCTTACTTATAATCTTATTATCGATCTTAATTATTAATCTTAACATTTATATTTAACTGTTTTCTGACTATCTAAAATAGTAATACAACTCTATTAGGGTTTGTTTGATGATACAAAATATTGGAAGAAAATAACCTTTCTGACTTGACGTTAATGTGATCTTTACAGCACAGCCCCATGGGAAGCTTTCAGGCAGCTCACTGGAACCAAGCAGACATTAAACAGGTGACCATTTTATTTTAGGGGGAAAAGTGAAATAAGGGAAAGTGTTCTGAAATTACATTGTTCTGTACCTAGTACACTGTTTGTACTGGTGCAACAAAAATGGTTTACTTATTTTTATCTTGAAAGAAAATTTTTTCCTGAGGAGGATGGAGAAACGTAGTAAATTGAAAAAAGATAGAAATTGTGTCAAGATATTGAAAATGTATAAATGAGCATAAAGGAGCATGTCCCAATATCTTGAGATCTTCACTCCAGATGGCAAAACACAGAACACACTTGTCAGTTTTATGACCTATCTGCACATCTGTGTGTGTGTATATACATCAGTTATCTCCAGTAAAACTCATGCAGGCAGAACCTTGTTTCCACATGAAGCTTCATAAAGAAGTTCCCAGGAGCTGCAGGGCTACAAGTTTTGGGGTTGCTGAGGTTTGGAACATTTCCACTAAACTGTTTGCATAAAGGGCAGCAGCTGCACAAAGTAAAGGATGATCTGCTTTGTCATTTATTTTCTTGCACTAGAGAAAAGGAACTGTGTACTTGTAACACTCTAAAAGACACAGGAACCAAAAATACCCAGAGGGTA
Organism: Mystacornis crossleyi; assembly: GCA_013400655.1. Lineage (NCBI taxonomy): Eukaryota > Metazoa > Chordata > Aves > Passeriformes > Timaliidae > Mystacornis > Mystacornis crossleyi. The sequence goes on from VYZQ01043433.1 coordinate 55,452, forward strand.
AGGATCACTGATAAGAAAATACAGAAAAATCTCTCCTACAGATAAAATGACCAAAGACAAATGACTCTTTCCTACATAAGTTGTTATTAATGATATTCAGACACGAACCAGAGAGTCTGCCACAAAACGTGGAGAAACTGTCTTTACGAATAGAATGAGCATGCTGCTGGTTTTACCTGTCATCCTCAAACGGCCATGGATCTACTTATTATGGTGTGAATTTAAAGTAATTGAGCTATCTCTCTCCTGATATTAAAGTACATACTCTTATATGTCTATTACTTAGCAGAAAATGCTCTTTAATACATTAAGATAATCTTGGTACTTACAACATTACCTAGATTTGACCTCAAATATTTCTTTCAGATTAGTCTATGGGACCTTTTCAATAGACATTTGTAGTTTCTCTTGACAAGAAATACCATTCTGATTAATAAGAATTTCACATTAAGTGTTAAATTATTCTCTTTATGTTTCAGGGAGAGTCAGCAATCACCAGACCAATGGCAGAAAATGTATGGCAGATGCTCTGGTAACGAAGTGTATCACATTAACCTGGAAGAAAGTACTTTTTTTGCTGAGTACGAGGGGAAAAGCTTCACATATGCTTCTTTCCATGCACATAAAAAGTATGTTTTTTTTCCTATCGACCATTAGAAGTTCAAAGAAATAATTACTTGATTTGCCTGCAACATAGCTCTGCGCTAAAGGCACAGTACTACACATTACTCTGTTTCTGGGTTTAAATATCTGGCCACTAATATGGATATATTTCTGTGAGTTAGAGCTGGTCAGGTAAAAGCTTATGTTTGTTCTGTCCAGCCCATCTCAGTCTAGGAGAACAGAATGTAAAGGATAGATAGGATAAACTGGACAACCAGGAACAAAAAAGGCACCTTAGAGAGGTTTTCCTAGAACACCAATCCTTTTCCAAGTACAAAACAATCTAGAAAACAATGGGTGGGAGGGTGTGGGGTTTTTATTTGTTTAGGACTTAGCTGGAAATCTGGCTTCCTTTGTGGCATGTTCATTTTATGGAAAATGTGCAATTTAAAGGTGGCACATGGTACATTCCGGTGACTGTTCAAACATAAAGCTCTTTTTCTATTAGATGATAACACACCTCCTTTAAGGTACAGATGATGCATCACTTATCCAGTGCTGCTCTGTGAGATGAACTTACAAAATAAACACAAATCCTGTATGTTGGTATATATTTGATAAAATAAGCATTTATCAAACCCTAAATGCTGGGTTTATTCTCATATTTAATCAAGGAGAGAAAGAGGGTGTTTTGCTGTAATTCCATATTTTCTGTCTCTACTCAAATACATTTCTAAGAGTGAATTGCAAAAATGAATTATGAAAATGGTTTTCATTACTTATAAATAATGGAAAAATTTAACATGATTAATAATTTTTGATATCATGTATCCATTTTTCTACCAATATTTTCCCTAAAAGGACTGTTCATCTGACAGAAAAAATCAACTAGAACAACATTAGGAGAATATTATGGGCATTACGAAAAACACTCAACTGCCTAGGAATTCATGAGCTCATAAAAACTGCCTGATTTGAAGTGGCCTATTTAGCAGAAAACATTTTTCAAACATCTTTGTCATCCAGAAAGCTGCAAATGTTCATAATGTGCAAAGAATAAAAATATACCTGAGGTTCGTTTTTGACAATGGAAATTCTGGTGTTTGCAGGACTATGCAAAGTGAACCATGCCTTTCCTTTTCTAATTAAGGTTTGGAGTCTGTCTGATTGGTGTTAGAAAGGAAGATAACAAAAACATTTTGCTGAATCCAGGTCCTCGATATATCATGAGTTCTACAGATATATGCTTTTATATAAATATCACCAAAGAAGAGAATTCTGCTTTTAAGAAGCAAGAAAAGCATAGAAAAAACCATGAATCAAAATTATCTTATCATGGAGCTTCTAGGTTACCAGTACACAGTATAATAGCCAGCATGGGTAAGTAAAAAAAGACTGAAAAATTACATCACAGCATATTCTTATCAAATGAGTACTACATTTTAAAGCAACTTCCTAAAATTTTAAGAAACTATAATCATGTATAGAAAGAATTAATATAAAAACTTAAAACACTTTCCCTGATTTAAAAAAAAAACAAACACAGACAAACCAATAACAAAAAATCCAAACAAATAGAATTGGGTTCTCTTTTTCTTTTACTTGACAATGTGGAATTAAACTACTTAAGACTGTGGTATAAGAAAGTAATAATGAAGCGTATACAAAGCAAAACAACTGGGTAGATCACATGAGTACTTCTTTGACATTCATACCTGATTGTTTGTAAGAAGTTTTCATGAGCTTCTTTAATTTAAAAAACACCATTAGTAAAATCTGCAGGTTGTTGATGCATATAAATAGGGACTCCTTACATAAGGTATGATTTTAAAGAGGTAGTTAACAAGAAGACATAAGCTGATAGTCAGGAAAAGTGCTCCTTTCCTCGAGTACAGTTTAAATATTTGTTTTATTTTAAGGGAATAAACACAATCAGCATAGTGTTACTCTCAGTAATTTGCCATGCAGTCAGGGAATCCCCACTAATTACGGGAATCTCATTAAAATGTTTTAAGCAGCACACTGAGGAAATGTTTTCCCTTGCCCTCAGGGACGGTGGCCATCGATTTGCAGGACACCGGGTGCCGCGGGCCCAGCGGGGCCACCCTGGCCCTCCCTGCCGAGGGGGGCAAGGAGGGCAGGAGGCCCAGCATAGCCCCGGTGCTGGAGGTTGCAGACTCCTCCTCCCTTCACACGTGTGACCTGCTCAGTGACCAGTCCGAGGATGAAACCACCCCATCGGATGATGAAGTCTCAGCAGGCTTAGAGTACGTATAGTAAATGCAGATTAACGTGGAAAGTTAATGCTATATAAAAAGCCAAGCCATCAATAATCTTTTTTTGACATGCAGATCAGTCCGAGGACTTGTAGGAAGCAATTTCCATGAAGCCCAATTATGGAGTAATTCCCTTCTAGGAAATGCTAGCAGAATGCCATAAGCCTACTTTCAAATACAAAAACACCCAACAGATGAACTCTTCCATGTGCTGGGGACTTTCTCCTTGCAGTTATAAAAGCTTTAGTCATGTATTGCATGTAGTCATACATTACATAGTCATGTAATCCATTCATAGCATATTTTATGCCCTTTTTTTTTTCACTTTCTATAATTACTAAGTCAGCACTCAACAAAGCGGTAAACAGATAAGTACTCCAGTCGTGAGAATGCAGTGATAATCAGATATCCAGCAGGCTTTTTGAGTGCTGGGGCTGGGTGACTTCAAAATGCAGGAATGACAAAAAAGCAGTATGGGACAAAATTATCACATCAAATTCAAAATGCTTGTTAGGGTGTTACTGAAAGTAATGATGCATTTTTCAGATAAACCCAGAAGATTCAATCCTGCTGTGCAGATGAGCAATTATGTTTATTGGGATTGCTGACAGGGCTGTTAAAACTGAAATACACAATTAAGCCAGTGCCTCAACCAGCAGAATTTCCCATCTCTACCAGTGGCAAGCATGAGATGCCCCAGGGATTATCATCAAGCTCCAGAGGAAAAATTAATAGGAGAAGTCATCTTAAATGTGCAGACTGAAACACCAGGATTTAAAAGGCCTCTTGTAAAAAAAAAACTAGGGCCAATTAGAAATTTCTTCTCATCGGGTAGAGGATTTAGAATTTATGTCAGCCATTTTAAAAGTATGTTATTAAAGCAAAGAGGTAATGACTTCACTCATTCTTGGTAAGTGTTTGGAAAAAAAATGGGAAAAGGAAGAGTAGTACAATTATTTCTGTTTTCTTTCCTTCCTTTTTTAACTTAGAAGTTTCCAGTTCAGAACACTATGATAGCACACTATGATACAACAGACTATTTTCAAAAACCCAAGCCAAATTCCTTCAGTCCTCAAAAGCATGGGAGCTTCTACTAAGTTCTGTTGAATTGGCTGCAAAATACATTCATTTGACCTCTATTAAACATAGTTCATTTTGTGTACTTGACTCTAAAACTTGGACATATATATAAACATCTCATAAAATACTTGTGTAGTCAGCTGTGTTTTGGTAATTTGCTACACTGAAAAATGGTTTTTTCTATTTTAGGTATGCCAAAGGCTATCCTCCTTACTCTCCTTATATTGGAAGTTCTCCCACCTTTTGTCATCTTCTGCATGAAAAAGTTCCCTTCTGTTGTCTAAGACTAGATAAGGTAAAGGAAGTTTCTGTTATTGGATAACCCTGCATTCTCATCTCTCTGTTGCATCTGAGCAGAGCTAAATTCTGATTTCTCCTTAGAGATAAAGTTTGTGCAGCATTTGCTATAATACTATACTTTCTCCTCCTTTTCATCACCAAGTGTTAATGTCTAACCAGGTCTGTATTGGGTCATCTGATACAATATTCACATGCACTGAACTTGTTTCTTACTTTGATTTTAGGGATGCCAGCATAACTACTATGAAGATGCCAAAGCCTATGGATTCAAAAATAAATTGATTATAGTTGCAGCAGAAACTGCTGGAAATGGCTTATATAACTTTATTGTCCCACTCAGAGCTTATTACCGACCAAAGAAAGAACTAAACCCCATTGTATTACTGCTGGATAACCCGTAAGGAGACTTTTTTTCCCCCCCTCTGCTAAGTTTTGAATTCATTTTACCATTACTTCAATAGATGACCACTTTTCATGTGGCCAGCTAAAAATCAAAAACATTATGGCACACTTATCTTTGAGAAAAGTTAGTGACAAAAATCATACCCTACGGTCACTGTTCTTACACAGAATTGACCTTTTACTGACTGTAAATAGCCATAGTGAACTTAAATGTCCTTATTCTTCATGCCAGTGTTTGAGCTAAGTTTTTCTTAAAATTATCCCCAAAATTGTGAATGTTACTGCTAAAATTAAATAACTTAATAAACACTGTAAAAAGCAAGCTGTGTAACAGTTTCACAGCTACATGACAGCACTAACCTACTTACCACAATGCACTTACTGGCCTGGACCAGTTAGAGATATTTTTAATAACTCTACACTCAAAGATAAACAGTTCATTAAGCCAAGAGGACACCCACAGACACATTTTGTCTAAAATTATTTAAAGCCATGGATGAAATTTAAAACCTGCAGTATTGTTTTTACTTTTATATCTGTCTGCTGATTGCTGGGATTTTTTTGCATTTCTTGCTTTTAAAATTTCAGACAAATTCATCTCTGTCAGGACTGGTTCATTTATAATCCGGTCATGAATTATTTTTTTTTCTTTTTTTGCAACACTTTGGTACAGCTCAGCTACTTAAAATCACAGTTTGAAGACACAGAAACAGAGGTTAACTGTATACAGGAAAGTAGAACAAGCTAAGAAAGCAAAAATGTCTTGTAGGTTGTGATTCCAGGGCTGACACTTCCCTTTGCGTAGATCTGTTCCAGTTTAAGTGATTCTTTTCTACCAAGGCCTGCTGTGAAGTGTTCCACTTTCCCTCAGGCAGCTCCTTAGTCACCTGTGTTTGCACAACAGAAGGTTTTTATGTAGGTACTATGGCATACAGTGAATTAAACATATTGAGAAACCTAAATGAGGCTGAATCACTTCCACTGGCAACGTGAGAGCAAAGCCATGGGCACGTGGGGCCCTCTAGTGCCAGCTTTTTGACAGCACTTCATGGCTAAACCCACTTTTGATTGATTAATGTGAAGTAAAAGCTCTGCTTGCTAATTAAACCAACTTAGTGTTGTCTCCCTCTATGCAGCGTTTGCAGTGACTCCTCTGAAAGGGAGTAGGCTTGAAAGCAGTAGGTGTTACAAAACCCAAATGATGATTTGATTTCCACGTCACATTTTAATTAAGAATTGTTGATGCTTATTTTAAGTCCTCCTAAGACATGCATTGGAGTATAACTGTGTAGTGTGTCCTTGACCTCACTCATTCATTCTAATATTTGGAATTGTCCCGTGCCATAACATTTCTGATTTTAGAGGTGTGTTTATTAATATAAGCATGTTAATTCTGATCATTCTTTATGATCACAGCAAACTGTTGATTCACAGCTTTCTGAAAACCTATCTCCTGCTTAAACTGATATTATAAGGCCAAAGTTTAAAAAAGTTATTTTTTTAAGAAAACCCCAAACTACCAGTTGATTGAAATATTTTAGAAGAGATGCTGCTGTTGTGATACTGTGTTTCATTTTGTAATTCCATCTGCTGCTCAGGCCAGATATGCATTTTCTGGATGCAATCTGTTGGTTTCCAATGGTTTACTACATGGTGGGCTCTATCGACAAGTAGGTGAAATAACTGTTAGAAAACTTAACTTTGTAGTCTCAGTGGTTTGTTGTGTGTGTTGTCATTGCATGTTTTAGTGTGTGTGTTGTAGCTGGAGATGAGCATTTTGCATGCATAGTCTGTGTCTGTGTGCTGTAATTCAGGATTTCAAATTTCTGATTTATAAAGGATCCCATTAGTGAAAAGCATGACAGGGAGCACAAGTTAATATCTTCAAAAACATAAGATTAACAGTTATTTAGGTGAGTTCATATGTTTCTGCAAATGAACAGATTATAGCTCTGATTCTAGTGTCAGTCTGTACTGAGTTACAACTTGTTGTAATTCATGGACTCAGGTTTTGTAAAGATAGCTACAGAATGTAAACAGTCTTCAATGTGTCCAGCAGTCTTCATCTTCCACTACTTGAATTATCACTTACCCCTACATTTCTGTCTTTACCTCTGCTAATATATGTTTATGTATATAGGTTTAGCAACAGAAATTTAATGTAAAAATCAGGCAGAAACAAGAGAAGAGCAAGGACTCAGAAGTATTTTAGTGAACTCCTCTGTGTAGAGTGTAAATTTAAAGAAAACTCTTTGCTTCACTATGTAGCGAATACTGAATTGGGGCTACAAGTCCATAATATTAATTCCCCCTGTAGAAATCAAAAAACTTATTTCTCCTTTTAATAGTGATACAGTTACAGATTTACGTTGGTGATACCATAGTCCTTGTGAGGTTTACAAAGGGTCTACAGAAATGCTTTTTACTTTACATTTTTTCCTCTAAAGCAAGAAAGGGTTGCAGGTTATTAATATCTACTACTTTCTTAACTCTTAATTCCATAATAATTATAAAAAGAACTCATAATGGCAGAACAATTAAATGTATACTCAAAAAGGAATACTCAAAGTATTCAAAGTTATTAATAACTGAGATGTTAACCTGTTTTATTAATGTGGAAAATTAAACTTTTTTTGAATTTACTGAGTTTATATCAAAATGGAAATCTTCAAATCCCTCCCTAATGGTGTTTTGTTGTTCTTTTAGAATTGAGTGCATTGAAAAAAATGAAGCATGTATTCTTTGGAATTAGTGATTGTTCAGAATTCAAAAGTTCACAGTCATGCCACCATGAACTTCTGCATCTTTTCTGACACTATAATCACTTTAATTCATGGTGCAATAAGCAACCACTGTTTGTAGAGGGGTTTTTTGACATCTATTTTCATTAATTAGATACTTTAAAAAATATAGTTCAGACGTATTCCCTGTGTTTTCCTCAACATGTTTTAAAATCGTGTACAGCTAATAGATCTGATCAGCTATAGACAAGAAATACATGGTAAAATATGCAAATTTCCCTTTCTTATTTAAGGGGTATAAAATACATTCCCAAAGTACCACCTACTACCTATAAGTATCTGAAATATTTATCATTTGGTCACCAGCAATGAAATGTCATCATCTTAGACAGAAAACCACCAAAGGAATGACTCTCATTTACCATTCTTTTTTTGTTAGAAGTAGATGGGTCACAGAAAAACAGCTTTACCAAAACTCATAGCAGAGATGCACTTCATCAAAATATGTCAAGTAGCAGGTACCTGTCCCCCAGTCCTTGGGTAGGATTTGAGATCTGTAACTGAACAGATTTCAGAGTTGTGTAGAAATCTAGTCAATCTTGAGAAACCTTTAGCTAGAGGTACATGAGAACTGGAATTATAATACTTCCACAATAGCATTTTTCAAGTTCTCCACAAGTCAGCCAAATGTAACTGCTAAAATAAGAATAGCTGTTGAGCTTATGAAACATTGAAATTCAGAAAATCTAAAATTTCAGAATATACTGCTATTTTCAGGGAACAACTGAAAGTCTGAAAAAGCAGAAATACAAATTACTCAGAAAAAAATTTGGACTTCTACTTGTGCACTGCAGTTGTTGGCATAGCTCATATAAAATCAGTTTTTCTTTTGTTGTAGTCAACCATCAGTGATATTGCACAGTTTCAAAAATAATTATATATATTCTTCCAAAATAAGTTGTTAAAAAAACCCACCACGCTTGTCAAAAAGTGCTTGGGGTCTGTGGAAAATGTTGTTGTAAACAGCTGAAACATGCTTCATTTTGGAGACAAGGCTGCAAGGCATGATGAGAACTGTAACTCAGCTGTCTGTGAGCGTTTTCTGTGGTTGGGCTTCATGCAAACATTGTCCAGCTGTGCACAAAGTTCTGCTGCTCTGCAGCTGTTCCCCAAAGCATCCTGACAACACTCCAACTCATTTCTTAACATTTTGAAACCAAACTAAAACTGTGGGGAAGATCAACCCAGAGCATTTATTTGGGTTTTTCTGTTGTCAGAAGTAACTGCAATGGAGCAAGTTGTTGCAGTGGATAAGGCCAAAATCTTCCCAAGTAACTGCTAAAGGCTTATTAAAAAAAAAAAAAAAATTGAAATAAATTAATCATTAACAAAAAGAGAGGGACTGTTAACAACCTACTGAAGGAGATTCTGTCTTCTATTCTACCAATTAATTGAGATGTTATCCTTGATTATATCAGAAGTTGTTACGTAGCTGATCTGCAGATGCCAACCATGGCTAA
>VYZQ01043433.1:76282-90096 GCA_013400655.1 Mystacornis crossleyi
CTCCCCCCACCCCCAATTTAAATGTTAAAATTTTATTACTTTTTCTGATTTTGTAACAATGATTTCAAAACAAGTGGAAACAATCAAATGATTTATGGTTGTAGAGCTATTGTAAAAGACAATTTTTTTTCTAAATTCTACCCTCATTTAAGTAGAAAGTTTGATTTTATTTCATCACTTTATAAGATAATATTAATCAAGCAACTCTCTGGTGGAATTTACTCAAGGAAAATTAAATATTTTTGGATAATTGAATATTTGAGCTAATGTAGTTGTCCAAGAGGCTGACACAGGCAATTAACATGAAACATATTTTAACTGACTAAACGCTTAAAACATACAACTTTTTATTATGATGTAGGTTTTAATTCCTCTTCATTTTAAGGGCACTATAATCATGTCTTCTGTACACATTTCTGTGTATCTGTGGGAGATATTGGCATTACTGTGATGGTTTGAGAACAGCAATTATTCTCTGTCAGAGTGATGACAGGGACAGCTTAAATGTTAGATAAAACCTTCATATTCTATACATTAAGATGCATATTTGGAATTTTCAAACTGTGGAACTGTTTGGCTGTATGGAGAGAAAATTCAATTTGTTTGTTCAAAATACAGTTACCTTACCAGGTGGAGCACAGGAAGTAACGTTGTGCATCTGTTTAGCTCTCTAAACTCAAGGACAATCCTCCTTCTCACACTTCTTCACTGGTGATCTGAACTACCCACCTCTGCTCTCCCCAAATCTGACAGTATTACTATTACCCTTCATGATCTTTCAGGCCATTTTCTGAGTTTGTGAGAGACAAATAATGTCATTGTGGCAGTCTTCAAGGGCAGAAATCCTTCTCTACAGTCTTTTCTTTCTCCCCTGTCGATCTCTCAATCAGTGTGATTGCTGGGTTTTCTCGTGTAGCCTCCCAATCTGTGCACCTCAGATATCTTGCATATCTCTGTGCATTTGAATTCATGCCAAAAAACATTACTATTATATAGATTTAACATACAATTTTTATTTCCTAGCTGTACCATACATTTCCTACATTTTGGTGATTTCAGAGTTTGCTATTTACTCTATAATATTCACATAGCTAATTTTGATATATACGTAATAGAAAAGGGCCTTTTCATAGAAACTTATCTTCCCAGTCCAGTTTCTTACAGAGGAATTGAATGCTGCAAAAATTCAGCCTGTGTGGAGGAGGCAGCAGAAGGATGAGAAGTAAATCTTTTACTCGGTTGAATATCACACATTTTGACCACAAGATGTAAATATTTGGGAGGCCTTTAGGCAGTGAAACCAGGCTTTTTATCTCAGTTCTTTTTTGCTTTACATAGGCTTCTTAATTTTTCAAGCAAATGTTCTGGAGGTACTTAAAAATATTTTAACTTCTTGACTATCTTTATTAATTTATTGTGCAAAAGTTGTGAAGATAGGTTGGAAGCGGAACATTTAATGAACTTCCTATCCAAACTATGCTCTGCTGAAATAGAGGTAGATAAATTATCTTAAAGAAAGAACATTTTTTTCATTGCTGCTGCAGTTGCCTGCTGTTGATATTTCCCAGTCACTTCATCTTAACATTTGCAGGGAGAACTTCACAGGTGGTGCTGTAGTTCATTTGATGTTTCAGAACTCCCTCATGCAAAATGAAAGGCAATTAAAAACTCAGTAAAAATTACCTAAAGCAGTCAAACATACAGTTGCTTGTTATTTCTGCATTAAGCACCTCATTTTTGGAAAGACTGAGAATGTCAGGCAAGTTGCCTTGAGGTAGCAGTGAAACACACTTGCAAAATTGGCTTTTCAAACTAATGGGCTGCAGAAGACAGATACACAAATCAGATGTCCATCTGCTGTTGCAGCTGCAACTTTTCTCATTTTAGAGATAAATAAATCTGACAGTAAACTCAGCCCTGACACAGGAGAGAGCAGTGGCCTTTATACAACAGAGAAAAGGAAAAACAAAGCTCCCACACTCTAAACTTAAAATTTTTGTTCTCCATTTGTCTTGCATAAGATAAAAAATGAGGTAACCATTCCCCCTTTCCTGAAAGAAAGGATTTGTAGTGTTTTGGATAAGATTCACACTTTAGTTTGCTATGGTTTTGTTCCAAGTAAGTACTGCAGGTGTTAACGATAAAAATTCTAAAGCTCTAAGTGATCATTTTGAAGTAAGTACAAGTGCCTGTATCTTTTAATCAAACCGATCCTGTGGTTTTCTGTCTTCCACACTGATAAGCACCCAGATAATAGAAATCTATCTGGGATGGCCCCGTATATTTGCAGTGATTTACACACAGCCAGGCTGCTTTTTTAACCTTCAGGATGGGGCCTCCTATTTCTTGTCTCCATTTTTTTTCTTTAATATCATTCCAGTATTAAGCAGATTTGAATTAATGTTAAGTAATAAAAAACAGTGACATATGAGTTACAAAAAGAGATTGGTACCTCTTATTATTGGTGTCGTATTTACATAGAACAAAGATACTGCATACTAGTAGGAAGAAACTATGTTGAGAGTAAAGGGATTTTACAGTTTTGACTTCTTCCAAGATAATATCTATTTCGTGTTTTTGTTACAATCCTTCCAGAACCAGCATTAAAAGTGTTTCCTATTTTTTAATTCTTTAACAGAAAGAGCGGGAGAAGGGATCTAATCTGGCATTTATGTTTCGACTGCCCTTTGCTGCTGGCAGGGTTTTCAGCATCAGCATGTTGGACACACTGCTTTATCAGGTACTATGAGCAATGTGACCTAACACAAGTATTACCACCCATTTTATTGTGCTTTATCCCTATTTACCAACACAGGATCCAGTAAAGTGCACCTATGCTGGGAAAAATCCGTGGCAAAAGATCATGGAGCATGCTCTACGTGATGGTATTAGTTCAGTTATCAATCCCAAAATCACCCTGTGTTTGCACAAAACCTGATTTTACATAGCATATTACTGTTTGTGTACCTCTCCACAGTCAAATAGCTCCAATAAGGCCTACATAAATTACAGATTATACAGACTTATAATGCTTGTACTCTGCAGTGAAAAAGGCAGTGCCCATTGCCACAGCAGTCGCTAACAGAAAGGAACAGAATTACTTTCACAGATATTAGTCTCCTGCATTTGCTGATAAAGGCCTCAATTACTTCATAGTGTCATGTTGAGTAGACCTCGAGAGGCACAATCATTACATTGTAAGGAAGCCATTCCTGCCCTTGCAAGGAATACATTCAGTGGTTACAAAGAGACAGTGGGAAAGAAAAGGCAGCAGTTCAACCTTGTTGCTCAGAATCCAGAAAGCAGTGATGACAGTCAGTGAGAATAAGGGAAGGGTAACAGCTTCAGAGAGTCGAAGAAAACATATCAGAAAATTCGGTCAGGGCAAATGGAGGCAGTAGTTGCTAGTGTCCTAGTGTTGCTAGGGTGGAAAATAGGCCAATATTGCTGATTTTTCAGCAGTGCCCACGTTTCTGCACGCTCTGACACACCAGGATGCCCAAGCAGCAGACCCCAGCGCTCCCCTTCAAGGATCAAGGCACACAGCATAAGCAGGAACACCACCATGGCCCACATCATCTGCTCACCTGAGCAGCCTCCTGCTTTGCCTGCACCTAGGGATAGCCTGTGGATGCTTTTGTATTCAGGTGGAAAACATCCTTGCGGGGAAATTAATTTCCTTGGTAATTTGGTGCACGAAAGGTGTTCTTGCATCGCAATTCTACTTCCAAATAAATTCCCTGAAGGCAAATCCAACATAAATAGAAAAATTCCTGGAGCTAAACTTTTCTCAAGAAGTCATTAATATCTAAACCAGTCATGTATATGGACATATACATTTTAAGGTTCTAGAAATAAATGTATTTGCATATAAAACATCTTCATAATCATGCCCCAGAATATCATAATCACATACAACAAAATCTAAAAAGAATTAAAAAACCCTAAGACATATATATAGAAACACGTCTGTCAAATATCAGCAGCTCCTGCCAGCACATAAGTAACTTCAGTATTTTATATTTGCTCCTAGACATGAATAATCATGCTATGACTTGACAGAATAACGCCATTCACCGGGAAGTGTTTAGAACAAAAAGCCTCACATGCTCATTCTCACTTAAGTTCCACCTGTCCTTCCTTTGAACTCCTACTGCTCATAGGCGAACTGTCATTTTTCTAGAATTATTTTTATTACTCCAAGTCAGAAGTTCTATGACAGCAACTCTTTATTCTTTTTCATGGTCCCATTTTCTGTCTTTTTCTTCTGCAAGAAACAGAGCAACTGACATGGGAAAATCAGAGTTCAGCTTGTGCTTCCCATTACAGGTCAAAAGAAAAGCCTTTGAATTATCTTTAGGACAGTGACTGAAGAATGAAAACTTTGCTTTGTTAATCCTGGTGAAAAAACTTGTTAATTTAATGAAAATGCCATGGCAGAAATGATGCAGCCAAGATAAAAATAAGTTTAAGTTACAAACAAATTTTCTTTTAGATGCTTCTTGGTGTTTAGCCCATCACAACTGGGAGACTACCGGTACAAAAATTAAAATATTGAATCACTGTGTATCAAATGAAATCCATCTAGCTTCTGAGTTTGAACAAATGCAGGTTCTATAACTCTAAAGGATTTCTGTAATACCTTTTTGAGGTATTTCTTTGTGAAAACCTCTTTGTTAGCCATGCGTTGGCCTGAAGCTGGCAGAGCTACGTGTGTGCTGCGTTCCAAGGACTGCAGTGCTGCCCTGCTACACCTGAGTACAGCTGGCAAGGAACAGCTCAGCCACAGCTGGCAGAGCACCCACATGGCCCTCTCATTCCAGCTGCCCAGCCCAGGAGGAGAAATATTTGTGATTTTAGCTATTCTAGTGCCTGTTCCTGCCCTTAGTCTACACTTCTACACTAAATTTAATTTCTACCTTTCAACCAATAGCAACACCCTTCTGTTAGCAAAGCAACAAGGCATATCAACCCTTAAAACCCCTTCAGATTACTCATTTGAATTAAAATAATAGCAGTTTCACCTCAGAAGTACCCACTGAGGACTGCAGACCCATCTAACAAATGCCAGCATTTGTTTTGCACAGAAGAGTTCATTATAATTTCACACCTCTTAGGGCTAACACTCACTTCCACTGACACATTCATCTTTGCTTTTACCGTGCCTTGTTATGCCTTAGTCTCCTGAATCTTGTATGTACATTGCATGCATGTGCAGAGCCAATTAAAAAAACCTCATTTTATATAAGTAGATTCAGCAAAAAGAAAGGAGTAGGTATTTCTACAGTGTTTAAACACTTAAAGAGGTGGATTGTAAACCCAGATGTATAATTTCTTTGAAATTCACACATGGTGCTAATGGTTACCTACTCATCTGTTCATTAAAGCTTTTTTCTTTCTTTTCTGTCTCTCCTGTTAAAAAATCTTGCAGTCGTTTGTGAAAGATTATATGATTTCTATCACAAGACTTCTACTGGGACTTGACACCACACCAGGATCTGGGTTTCTTTGTTCTGTAAGTTATTAAAAAAAAAAAAAATTAGTACAGAGTACCAGAGAAGATTCTGTACTGTCTGCAAAATACTTCAACTTTCTTTGTATGGCATTTCCTTTTGTGAAAGTCCAAGAAAGGCCATCTGTTTCCTTTTTCATCTGGGAGAAGATGAGGAAATTAAACAGAAGACATACCCATTTTTAGTTCCATAGCAAAAAACACCTCCCCAAGGAAACCCAATGCATTCTGTTAAACAGAAAATTGGAAAGTCAGGAAAACACAGGAGTAGTGAATTTTGTATGAAATAGCAATGGCAGTTCAGCAACAAATTTAAAAATTAAATATATAAAAACCAGGAAGCACTTCCTGTATTGTACAGCCTGGCCAGGACTATCTCGCAACCGCCATTCCTATGGGCAATAAAGGGCCAAGTAGTTCTTACATAAAGATCAGATGTATTAAATCACTAGGTGTTGTAGTTAAAAAGTCTTCTTGTTATTATATATGTCAATATTCCCTGATGCAATTTAAATGTGTATATACGTACACATATAAAAAATTAAACAACTGAAGTCATTTCGACTAAAATAAACCTCACCTTTCTGTTTTCTCCCATACCCATCATACCCTGGGTAGAAAACAGATGAATACAAGTTGAGCTATTTACAGGATGCTTTGCGGGGATCTATAAAGAATGGCAGGAAGTTATCAATGATGGTTTAAGAAAGTTGTTTAAATAAAAATTATGTATTTCTTGGTCAAGCATAAAGCTTCGTTACAGTGAATGTAAGAACACTTGAAAGTACAATTGAATCTCTAAAAAGGAACTCATATATCTCAAAACAAAGCTAGTAATGAAATAAGTGAGCTTCATTTAAGACTTCTTTATGCCATTTATGCTTAGTGTATTACTTCCTCCCCACTTCCTTGTCCCCACATATTCAGTCTGCAGTCTGGTGGACAAAATTCAAATTCAAAATACTCATGCATGGCAGTCTGTCCACACCAGTTTCTTATTGCTGACAATATTTAGTTTATTCATTTATATTTTAGCCAAATATAAACACTAGGTGAAGACTACCCTCCAAGTTTTAAGTAATCTTAAACCAACACCAAAAGTTCATAATGCTAAACTGCTTCCACTACAATGTCTTCTAAACAGGGAGAAAACAAAAGAAACAGTCTTACAAACTCAATAGAAGTTACAGATTTGTTGTGGAGCAAAGGTGCAATAGTACAAAGGGATAATTACTAGCTAGTGTTTAGTTTTGATTTTTTGGTTCATGAGCAGCATGGTGAACACGTGATAAGCCCTCAAGAGTTAAAAGTCCTCCTTCCTATTTTTGTCTGTTCAGATGAAGATCACAGAAGAGGATCTGTGGATTAGGACGTATGCCAGACTGTATCAGAAGCTTTGTTCCTCTACTGGAGACATTCCAATTGGAGTCTACAGGACAGAGTCCCAAAAGCTCACAACATCCGAGGTGGGTCAGTTCACTGTGCTTTTCTGTGGGTTTGACTGCAGAGTGCAGAGGCCTCTGCTGACACGTGGATGGTCTCAGTAACCCGGGTGAGCCCCAGGCTCCAGGGCTGCCCAGAGCCAGTGGACACCTGGGCCTTGATTCCTGTGCTCGCCTGCAGGGGATGGATGGGAAACAGCTGGGCACAGCCAGGACAGGCCGGGGAGCGAGCTCTGCTCTCACCTCACCTGTGGTCATGAATGGCCGTGTCTGTGACAAACCCTATAACCAGGCCCTCTTGTGTCAACAGTGCCAGCACTGTGGCTCAAAACAGGTGGCATTTCACTGCTCACGTGACCTTCGAATTCATTCTCTGGTCGCTCATTTCTAGTTAGTGTTATTCAAAGTATTGTGGGATCTCTCTAAGTTTAGCTGCCCAACAGCGGTAATATTTTATACATGTATTTCTGTCTGCCACATAAATGCGTACATTTCTCCATCTCTCTGTTTATGAAAAATGGTAAAAATATTTTTTTGTCACTATTTAACATACTTTTTTTGTTTGGGCAGCTTTGATTTCTGTCATTAATTATCCATTTTTACATGACCATTAGTACTGCCGTCTCCTTAAACCATAGCTTTAAAATGCAGCAGTGAGCAACAACTCTATCCTTTCCTCTGAAATATTCAGAAGTAGTTTAACTGATTTCCAAGACAGGTAATTTGTTTTTTCTCTTCCGTGTTTCAGAAAAATATTAGAAAGCATTCAGGCATATAATGCTTATTTGCCAAGATTTGCTCTCAAGGAAGTACATACACCAGAAGTTAATTTTTAAACAAGGGGACAACAAGCTGAGCAAGATTCCACCCAGTTCACTGGGTGTATCTCTTTGTGGACCACGCTATCTCTGCAGGTGGCTTTTCCAGCTTAGCCAGTGGACTCTGTCACTGCAATAATGTCTCTTGAACTACAGCAGCCTTAACATAATCCAGCAAAATCATTCCTTGGAGAAGAATGTAGTCAGCCTCACTGCTAATATGGAAAAGTAGTCTGTCACAGCTTTTCACAAAACAGAGGACATACCAGATTTTAAGAATTCATTAAATAAGGATAAGATAAAATTCATGGCAATGCTTTATTCTCACATTCAGGGCTGGCTATTTAACTTCAGGTCCAAAAAAAGAGAATAGGAGTTCTGCTATTACTTTCTACCAATTTTCACAGGTAATCTCTCAAAGAATTTGAGTTAAGTCAGGTAGAGGAGTAAGGAAGGGAGGTTGGAGAAACCTTCTAGTTAAATTTTCAAATTGTCAGGTACTGGACAAACTCGAAAGAACGGCATTCCTCGTTTATTAAGTGAAGAAAAGGCAGTTGTTGGTCTTTTTAAGCTGAAGGCTCTGAACGCAGACTTTCAGTGGCATTTTCACACAAATACTTGTTCAATTTCTTGTTTAGTGAGTGCGAATTGGTGCAACCTTTCCCCTCTAGAGAGGGGCAGGGAAATCTCCCTTACCTACCTCTTCCCCAGAGTACAAAAGAGCAACATCTAGCTCTGCATCTGTGGCCTTTATGGATAGACACCTACAAATGCAGAGAGGCTGAAAGCCCTAATCTTTCTGCAAAGCGTTTATTTGGAACGTAAATGAATTTCTGACTAATTTCACTAATGAAATACTACCATGGGTTATCATTTTAGCTTTTCAATACATTAAGCCAGAAAAATGTCATTGGTTAAGATCTTTAAAATGGAAATAGCAGAAAAGTAATTCACTCTTTTTACTCAGGAACTGTGAACTTCTAACCATAAATCTGAAGGTTTATAATGCAGAGAACCTTCAATATAATTATCAGTTTGAGTTTAAACAGACATAAGAACCTAAATTTGTCCTGCACATACCTGGATGCTGTCAGGTAATGACATGGGTAACTTGAGTCACGAGGACAGAATATGCCAGTATTAACATTTAATATGTACAGTTTATCCTTTGGCACTCCCTTTTTCATTATGAAATGAGAAGCCCTCACTTCACTGACAGATATTCATAATTTCTTTAAAAATTAGCAAGTTTTCAGTGACCCAGTAACTAAATAACAAGTGGATCTAGCCTGCCTCTCAATGACTGTCACACCTATTACCCAAACCATTTCCATTACATTCAAAAAATGGAAAAAAGAAATATGAAATCTTTTTTCATTACCTCTGTGGCTGCTTTTCTGTGGCTCCTATTTAATGGTCCATATTTGTTTCTTTAGATTCACTTCTGTTTAAATTGTCTTTTGTTTTCTTTTTCCCCTTCCTTTGTCAGTCTCGAGACATGGCTTCACAAGTAAGTACTTGCTTATTGTCTGCCTGTTTCTGGGTGTCCTGGTTGAAGCAAGCCCCACAGAAGCTGCTGGCTTGCTCACTCCCCACAGGGTGGAATGGGGAGAAAACTGAGAGGCTAAGAGGGAGAAATCTTGTGGGTTCAGGTAAAGTTAGTTCAATAAGTTAAGCACAAGCTGTGTGTGAAAGCAAAGCAAAGAGTTTGCTCACACTTCTGATGGGCAGGAGGTGTTTGGCCACCTCCAGGAGAGCAGGGCTCCATCAGGCACAGCTGGGGAGACAAATGCCCGAAGTCCTCCCATTCCTTTATCTTCTGGCAGCTGTTCCTGCGGAGCACAGCACCGTGGATCAGGGTTATCCCTTTGGTCAGTTGGGATCAGGTGTCCTGGCTGTGTCCCCTCCCAATTTCTTGTGCTCCTCACCAGCCCGCTCACTGCTGGGTGGGTGAGAAGCAGACAAGGCCTTGGCTCTGTGTAAGCACCACTCAGCAGTAACAAAAACATCCCCATTACCAACACTGCTTCCATCACAAATCCAAAACATAGTCCCATGCTGGCTGCTGTGAAGAAATGTAACTCAATCCCAGCCAGAAACTGTACGTTAGGTTAAACTGTGGGAGTAAAATCTTCACAGACGATGGAACTATGCTATGCATCATCCTTGAGTAAATGGATCTTAACATTGTTCTGGACACAAACATCTTGCTAAAAATCTGAAAGCTGTCAGACTGGGAGTTTCAAAGAAGCCCAGTAGAATTCTGGTTCCTTTTGGGCCTGCTCCTGTTGAATTTTGAAGATAATAAATCATCTTTACAGTGAAAAGATCATCTGGTGAAAGCCTTGATCTTAAA
This sequence comes from Mystacornis crossleyi, assembly GCA_013400655.1. Classification (NCBI taxonomy): domain Eukaryota; kingdom Metazoa; phylum Chordata; class Aves; order Passeriformes; family Timaliidae; genus Mystacornis; species Mystacornis crossleyi. Next base: position 86,411 of record VYZQ01043433.1, read on the forward strand.
CACCTTAAATGCTAGTGGAGCAAAATCCCCAAGTTTATCATAAAAGGAATATGTGGCTTTACTTAGGAATGGTTTAGAGAGCTTTTGGAGCAGAAAAGCTTTTCCAGAACCCTGGATGCAAGGTAGCATTCTTGGTAGGCAGAGCACTAAAATTTAGTTAATATAGAACTTGCAGTAAGGTAAAAATAAGGCACTGCTTCAGAATGGAACAGATGAAACTACACATGCAAGCTACTTCGGATTTTACACACAGCTCCCAGGGAGCAGAAAGGCAAGGAAGCAAAAATCTAAAGTTAATTATGTCTGGTGTTATCACCACAGACACCCTCATCATCTCAAATATGAACACTGGTGCGTCCATGACGACATTCCCATTCCTACCATGTGTTGATCCGCCTAATGTTTAGATTTCAGGGCATGAAACATCCTGTTAGAACACCATGCCTGAGTAGGTCTCAGATGTCTGGCAGCACAAGTAAGCAATCACACCCTTTAGGGCACACAGTGGGGTATGTGAGACAGGAACTTGCCGTTAAAAAACAAAAAACAAACAAAGCAAGGGTTTCAAGGCAAATGTTTCTTCACTTTGTGGCACAGGAGTGACACCATGTCATCAGTCATGCTTCTCATGCAACAGATTTACCTGCTATGGAACAAGGAAATGAAATTCAATGAAAACCATCAAACCTCAAAGTAACGATAGTTACAAAAGTATTTTTAAATGAACTTCAAGACTGCTTAAAACAGAGGGGGACACACAGAAATACTTTGCACTGGAGTTTTATCTTTGTGTTTAACAGCTGCCACTGGCAGACACACTTCTGTGCTGCTTTTGAAAGAGAGTTTGGGCCTTGATTTTGCTTGTTTATTGTCTTTGAAGTTGAATTTTTTCCTCTTGCATACAGCTAAGGGCCATTCTGCACAGCTTTCTCAACAGGCACGATAAAAGCTTCATAGTTGCTGAAGTAAATAGTTAGCTTTTTCACCTTCCTTTATGGTTTTAGCTTACCTATGTCAGTGTTTCAAAAGTTCAAGCTAAGGATTTACAGATTCACAGAAACAAAAAACTTGTTCTTTTACTTGGCCTCCCCATTTAATCTGGCTCAAAAAGTGACTTTCCCTCCTGTAGGGATGATGATTGGGACTGGTCTCTGCCTTTCCACTAAGGCTGCCATCAACCCCAGTTATTTGTTTTGTCAAGAGCATGACAAGGAAAGCTGCCTATGCAGGCAGGAAGAAAGGCAAAAAAAGACCATCCTCTGCACTCAGGTTTTATCAGATTTGTTCATACCAAATAGCTCCTTCCTACCCATAAGTAGTGCCTTATCCTATGGAATGTACTCTGCCTACCTTAGTCCTTGCTGTAAAATGCACACATACCCCAAACGACAGTCTAACAAACAGTAAAATCAAATTGCATTCCTGTTCAAAGGGACCCAGGTTCTCTCTTCTGCCCTAGCATCAGTGGAGTCAGTAACAAAACTTAAAAAAATCATGTAGTTAAAAAAAAAAAAAACATAAAAAAAAAAAAAAAAAAAAAAAAAAAAGAAGAAATCCCTTTTCTATTGCAGACTAAGCTGAAGAGCCTCAATAAATTAGCTGGTCTTTACACAAGGCTTATTGCAAGATCCTAGTCTAGAATATTAAAAATGTGATTTTCCTTGAAGTGCTACTACATGAACATCTGTAGGGTTCTTTTTAATTATGGGGTTTGATTGTTTGGCTGTTTGATTGGGTTTGTTTGTTGCTTTTTTATTTTTCTCTTTTACACAGATAAAAGCTAGTTTGTGCAAAAGTGAAAAATATTAATATCTTTCACACTGTATCCAGCTTACTCATATCAAATACTGTTTTATGGACTCCAGAAACCTCAGATTCTGTGGTGAGCCTCTTACAGATAAGATGTATTCAGCACGGATGAGTTCAACAGAATCTTGCTTTCAGATTTCTTCCTAGTGGGAAAAGGCCATTCAATAGCTCCTTGGTTAAATTTGCTTTATCTGCTGATCACTTCCAGCATATTCTGTTCGAGGCAATTCATATGAACTCAGCCTGTTCATTTGCATCATCTTTGTTTTATAGTTCATGTATTTATTTTAAACACTCACCGCATTGACATCAGTGACCATTGACATCAGTAACTTCGTAATGTATATGTACCGACACAAGCAATATTTGCTATTTCAATATCAATAAAAGACATTCAAATAGCATGAGAGTAACTCAGGATTGTAAGGAAGTGGTTTGGAAACGAGAAGCCAAAACTACTCGTTAAATCTAAGATACAGATTGAAACAATTCTGAAGCTGTCTTTTGAAATGCTTCCTCTTATCTTCCCCAGGAACTTTGGAATATTAGAAATGCACCTGTAGCCCATCCACCTGTGTTATTTCAGTACTTGTACATGCACAAACTATTGGTCTTATTTGGGTGGCATAAGGAAAACACATCAACAGAGGGACAGATTTTGGCTCTTAATTATGGGGTGGGTTGTCACTGTGTGAGTGAAATAGCATCATCACTGTTCTTTAAGGCAGGAATCAATTAGCTCTTTTACAAGAGGTACCCTGAATCCCGCTGAGGGTTACTGCATCCTAATTTCATGTGTGCTGGAAGGTCAAGAATGCCTTGGAATCTGAGACAGTTAACAGGCACATTTCTCCCTGTGGCATTAAGATCATACTGAAACCAGTGCAGCCAAAGTTAACCATTGCTTAATCAATCCACAACATTCATCTAAACAGCAGTTACACCACTTGAGTTTCTGAAAATAGGCAGACTGGGAAGAAAGTGGAGAAGTCATTCCAAACTGATTCCTAGATTCAGGACGGGCAATATCAGAAGGCTAAAGTTGCTCTTCTCAGAATCACAGTGCAACTGGGCACAAAATAACACTTACCTGCTTTTGCACTTGACTAAAGTATTTATAGTATAAATGAGCTTTTAACATGAAAAGTCTAAGTCTAGTAAAAGGTGCCCAGTTCAGGACCACTTGCTAAGTACAAAGAACTGAATCCCCTCGGCTCTGTTGCAGCCAAACCCCATGTCCAGCTACACTGTTGGAAAGAGGAGAGAACATCTCCATCTGCTTCCATCTAATAAAGCCCTTGATCTCTTTTGTCATTTTCCTTTCAAGTCTCAAATCTCCATCAGCGTGGAGGAATGGGAGGACACCAAAGACACCAAAGACCAGTTCGGTTGCCGCGGTAATCACCGGAACTCAACATCCAGTGACCAGTCCGACCACCCGCTGCTGCGGAGGAAGAGCATGCAGTGGGCACGGCGCCTGAGCAGGAGGGCCCCCAGGCACTCTGCTAAAACTGCTGAGAAGATCAACCAGCAGAGGATGAACCTCCACAGGAGGTCAGAAAGGCAGGAGCTTGCTGAACTCGTGAAGAACAGGATGAAGCACCTGGGCCTTTCTCCAGCAGGATACGGTACCACTATTCCAGTACTTCAATAGCAACATTAGCATTGTGCAAGGTGAACTTATTTGTAAGAGATGATGGAGCCATAAACAAAATATTAAGTTTATGATAATGGTTTTTGTGTTTTTGGTTTAGGACTGGGTTGTTTGTTTTTTTTCATTTACCAAGAGTAACTTGGAGTGTTTTTAATGCATTCCATTATCACCCATTCCTATGCTGAGATGGAAGGCTCAAGAAGGCAGCATGTCAGTCACATTT
>VYZQ01043434.1:16023-33240 GCA_013400655.1 Mystacornis crossleyi
CTATTTTCAGAAGCTGAATGTAATTTGTGTAATAAAGTATTCGCAGAGCATTGGCTGTTGGAGTGTACTTTGGAATTTTTGCTTGCATTTTTTTATATACAACTTTTGTAGAAGTTACACGAGCCACTTAATGCAGTAAAAATTTTTATGTGTTTTACCAGCAGAGAAAGAAATGCTATTTTGTATGAAAGCTGGAAAAATATTTTGCTATGTCACAAGGTTGTTGTTTTTTTTTTTTTTTTTAAGACTAAAAATCTGCATACATGTACAAAGTCAACCTTAAACATCTAAAGAGGAATTTTACGTGTATAACAAAACTGCAAGGTATTTCCTTAATAAAACACATGGTCACAGCTAAGAGGAAGCCTGTGTCTCAAGTTAAATATGCAAATTAGTCAGGGTAGGCATCTAATACTACCCGATTGGAAGCATTGATTTTCTTTTTTTCTCCACAATTCCTTTTTCATTCATACAACAGGAACCCTCAGTTCTGTAATGAGCGCTCTCATTTACAAGCACACTTACGGAAGTCCTGCTGGGTAATTACCCTCTCTGTATGAGTCATCTGGAGTGTGAATCATTGTGTAACATCATCATGACTAATCAGGCCAGTTTGAGGATCAGAGCATAATTAATGTCCTTTCAAAACTACTATTATGAGCAGAGTGTACACAGCTGAAATTGCTACAGGGTTTTATGAAACAATTTTCATTTTCGTCATTGCAGGTGTTGTAATAGGCTACTGCTGGCATTGAGGTTGGAAAATAGGCTTTAGACTCCTTGTGGTGTTTTTGCAAGGTGGTTTAGGGGGGAATAAGGATAATGAAAGTGGAGCAAAAGGTAAGATTTCTTCACCCAGCGAGATTTTATAAATCTCCTTTTTCTGGGAAAAAAAAAAACAAAAAAAAACCCCAAACCCCAAATTTAAAATCCTTTGCAAGCTGGTTTCTTTTATCACATATGGCAAGATCGCCAGGATAGCCATCTGAAATGCTGGAGTACAGGCACAGTTTCTTGTGAAATGTGTTTAGTGCATACACTTGAGTTGCTTCCTCTCCTGCAAATTTTTGTTTTCCTAATGTTACAAGGAAAACAGCCTGTTTCTTTCTCACTTTTGAAAGCAAGGCAGTATTATTTTTCGCTGTGGCCTTGATCCTCTTATATATGAATGAAAACAAACCAGTTAGTTTGGGAGAATCCTCAGAAGCTAAGTCACTAGTTTACAGGAAGTTTCCACTGACAGCAATTAAGAAAGCTGTGGTGACACTGCTGTCATAGGTGGTATATATGCCTTCAGTTCTAAAAGATCACAGGCTTTTCTCAAAAGCAATCAATAAGGGTATGTTTTTCTAACATTTGGTTAGCTCACCTTATATCCAAATGATGTTGGGTGTTCTCTGCTTCCATTAGTAGAGCTCAGTGGAAGTAATATACAGCTTACCTCTTTGTCCTTTCCTTTATTTGAGCTGTATCTCCAATACCAGATGATACTGTGTTGAGAGGGAATCAGCCAAACAGTTTAATTGCAAGTACAGGCTAAAACAGATTAATTGAGCTTTAGTCATAATCTCAGCTCTCTGGAATTCAGACATTGGTCTCTACAATAATCCTGGGCTGCCTAAAGAGAAGCAGGATGAGGGAGCAGATTCTGCCCCTCTCTGGTGAGACCCCATCTGCAGTGCTGCATCCAGCTCTGGGGTCCCCAAAATAAGAAGAACGTGGACCTGCTGGAGTGAGTCCAGAAAAGGCCACAAAGATATCAGAGGGCTGAACTACCTCTCTTGTGAAGATGATGAGAGAGTTGGAGTTGTTTGGTCTGGACAAGAGAAGGCGTCCCAGAGATCTCATTTTGGCTTTTCAGTACTTAAAGTGGGTTTATAAGAAAGAAACTTTTTACCAATGACTTCTAGTGACAGGAGAAGGGGGCAATGGTTTTAAACTGAAAGAGGGAGATTTATGTAGAAGTTCTTTATTCTGAGTGTGGTGAGGCACTGGCACAGGTTGCCCAAAGAAGCTGTAGATGCACCATCCCTGGAAGTGTTCAAGGCCAGGTTGGATGGAGCTCTAGCAACCTCATCCAATGGAAAGTGTCTATGCCTGTGGCAGAGGGGTTGTTTTATGTGATCTTTAAGGTCACTTTCAACCCAAGCCATTCTGTCATTTTTAATAACTGCATGGACAGGCAACCAAGTACTTTCCAGCAGCAATCAAATTTCAGCACCTCAGGTTTTGTGCTCCAGTTTTTTACAGGTGCAGTGGCAAAATTGGAACATCTGAACCTGCGTGAAGGCACTGAATGTTCTTTATCTCTTGTTAAAATTGGATCTTACGGAAAAAATATACCAGAGACTTCATACTACAATAGAAAATTCATGTAGAAAGGAAGACAGAAGCTTTCTGAATCATAGTTCTCATACATGCTAATATTTATTGTATTAAATGTTGAATTCTGGTTATTCAGTCTAAGCTAGTGGAGTTAGAGAGCATGTTTAAATTAGTTTTCAGTAATTGTTCCAGATAAGACTATGCTTTAATGAACAACATGTAATTCCACATTTTAAGATTTAAAAGACATGGTATTACCTTCCATGTATTGATTAATCTTTTAAGCCTTTTTAAGAAGGAATAATTTTGGCTCTTGTAGGGCCTGAATATTTTCATTTAAACTAGGCTGACCAAGTAGCTAAGCACCTTTCTCTCTGGTTGTACTGTACTAACCATCTGCCTGTTTTAAATAGTCTGACCCATGGTAAGTCCTTCAGAGTGATGGGAAGGTGGCTGTGATCCACTGGCAAGTGGTGTTGGGTAATTTTTGGACCTTATTGTGAACCTGCTGTAAGTGAGGGCAGACTGGGACAACTGCAAGGTGCCATGAAGAGGATGCACTGACCTGTAACATATGTCACCTTGAAGGCATCCCAATTAACTGAAATTAAAATCCCAATTAAGCAGCTGTCCCTGCCACCAAGTATCATTAGGTGTAAATTGATTCCTTGGGAAGCACCTTGATTAAGTAGTTTTCTAATCAAGCGGTGCACCATAGAGTTAATGAGGATTTATAGATCAATGTGGTGAATTGCAAAAGCTTCTTCCTTGCCAAAACTAGATTTATTTCAGTTTTATCAGAGTCTTTATGTCAGTAATGTCTGTCACGCTGCAATGGATATGGATTAAGCATGTGCCATGCTACAGAGAAGGGGCTTTGGTGATTTTTAGCTTGCCATTCAAATACACATGTGGAAACTTGTTTGAAAGACTATGTAGGTATTAGCTGTAAAAGTTATGCGGCACATTACTGCTGAGCAATTCAAAAGCAACTTTATTATTTAATTATTTAATTGCACATTAGGACATACTTTAAAATTTTAAAGACTATGTCATTATATAGTTCACAGTTTGTATGGATTCATGTAGTGTACCAGTAAAAAACCCCAAAACCAGAACCAAATATTCAAGTCAAATTATAATTAAGAGCTGAAATTAAGCCACTGTATTTTCTATGTAAAATAGATCCTAGTGAACACTAGAATTTTAGCACCCTGATTTACCTTTACCTGTTGGGGGTTTTTTAATTCTTGAATGTGAAAGTATTTTTTCTTTTATGTGAATTATCAAAATTTGTTAGTAAAATTTACACTGTAACTGCTCTTTAGGCTTTTCTCCAGTAATGGTGAAAAAATCAGATTCATCTGTACAACTAAGCATTACTGGCAGAAGAAAAGAGGGGAGCTGACAGAGTAGAGGAGGATTTAAAATCTACAGTGATAGCTACTTATCCAAGCAAAACCTGCAAACTTCTTGCTGTTTCTGGACATGGCTGAAAAACCTAAAAGAACATCCAGCTGGCATTGTTAGACACATATTTGGAGAGATACTGCATGGCAGTCAATCTGGAAGCTGCACTAGATTTTTTTTAAGTACTACAGGTAATGAAGGCACTTTATTTAACTGTTTCTTTATCTCCATTCCACTCATGTTTCTTATTAATGAGTTGCATGTGAAGCATGACATCCTGTGAGCGAAGCTCTGTCTGGTTTCACTGTACAGCTTTTTGGAAAACATACAGATGATGTATGGGTAGTCTTCGTCTAGGCCCTGTACCAAAGTACTGGTTTAAAGATGCAGTGGAGTAACTCTTTTCCCTAGAAAATAGTCAGTGGTAACAGTCCCGCAAACTAGGAAAATTATTAATTACAGACTACATTTATTTTTCTGAGACACGAGAAACTTAAATCTTCTATTCTTTTTAATTAGAATTTAAGATTTTTTTCAGAATGGGGATTAGGCAACAGCCATAAGAGGCTAAAGTTGGTGCTACTTCTCATTTAGGGTTTCAGGGCAGAACCCTGCCCTGGCCACTGCAATCCTCAGTGCTCTGAATACCCCCTCCCGTGTTTGTTACTGCTTCCTTCAGCCACGACACATCCTAAAACTGCTGCTCAAGAGAAAATTATTTGCAGGAAGAAGGACCAAATCCCACAATTCTGCCATGTTTCCTCAGGTCACCCACACTGCCACACATAAGGAAGTGGAAGGCATGGCCTTTTTCCAGGCACTTGCCTGCGAGATCCTGCTCACAGCAAACAAGGTTTAACGGCTACTGAAAGGTGCCCCGTTCTTTGAAAGGTCTAAGGCTGTACTGAAAGTTTACCACAGTTGACAGCTGTGGTATATAAAACCACCTAATGCTCAAGCAGAGTATTTTTGTACTCTGGCTCACGACAGGTTAGTCATGCAGCCTTCACATAATGCGGGTCATGTTGCTCTCAGAAATGTATTCATGCTCCCGTAATTCTCACAATTCGATGTGAAAATTACGGAAAATTCTGCTGCCAACGTAGTTTCGGGAAGAAATCCTCGGAAGGGCAGGGCAGCAGTTCCTGAGCGCCCCGCGGGCGATGGCTCCCGCGGGTCCAGGCTGCCACCGTGCGACCGACGCTCCAACACAAATCCCGAACGCCTCCCTCTGGAGACGAACACAATGAAAGCTAAGACTCTAAAAAAATTGTTTGCCGGTATGACACCGTAACTATGTGCTCTGCTTTCCTTCTTCATGGTCCTTAATCTATGGGAGTGATGGATGATGTTTCTGACTACGGTAAAGATTCGGAATCAATCTGGTGGGGAAGTACACGTGTTATTTATTGCATGTCACTGAAACACTGCACAAAATACAGAACTCATTTTCTTAAGGGCTTTTCTATTGGGGCTTTCATCACTATGTCTGCCAGCTTTGTGAAGAGTAATGAGTATTTTTTGCAGTTTGTCTGGAATCTGACATGGTGCTACTCACTGTACAGATGGGGGAAGTGAGGCATAAGGAGATTAAAGGCATCAGTTGCCAAAAATAATCAACTAGTTTTAGATACTGAATTTGTGAAATCTGATTTATTCCCTTTCAACCCACTTACTCCGATATCACTTCACATATTCAAGGCACCAGTTCTTGTCACCAGCTGCAGATCTGAAGGCTCCAGCTCTGCTGATGAGTTTTGAGATGCTTCTCAAGCACCAAAAAACGACTCACACACAAGAGTAATGAGTTGTACATGGAAATACAGAATTATTGCAAGTTGTATCCAAGTGATATGCTAATCACTACACTAGCAAGCTGTAGCAGGGCAGCACTGCCTGGTAAAGGGGAAATACTGTATTTCCTACAACATTTATTGGCACACCTGTTTCTGCTATCAGTGCAGCAAGGTTGCTGCAGATCCCTTCATTCATGTTCAAGTTGAAAGGAGAACTGACTAGGGAATGCATCTCTCAGGATTAACTGCTCCTGAACCAAATATTTTAAAATTCAGTTTACTGTCTGGTTACTTCTATCTGGAAGAGCCTTCCTCTTCAAATTAAAGCTTTTTGTGTACTGCTTTTCATTCCAAGTTTCTACATAGTTTGGTTACCAAGATCTAAACAGCAGACCTTCTAATAGGTGCAGAAGAGTATCGTACCCATGTCTTGAAGACACTACTAAATCTTGCTTCCTTGTGTCAGCTTTGGTCTTCTAATCTAAACGCATGTCTGGTGGGAGTTTTTTTTTCCAGTTTCCAGTGACTGTTTTTCATGACAATAGTTTGAAAACCCTGTATTTTATTTCAGTGAACCTCCCCCCCCTGCACAGAAGGTCACTAATGCCTGCTGGTTAATAGAGTAGATCAAAATTACCAGGAAGCCTGTATGATCAGCAATATGTACACAGTATATTAAATGTTTCTGTGTTTTCCCCATTCCTCTCTCACTGCAGCATTTTTTTTTCTCTTCAGTGTAGCTTTAACAACTCCACAACACTCGCATTACTCCAGAGCTGCCCCAGAAAACAGCTCTGCTGTACTGTGCACAATTCTGGAACTGATCACTTTAAGTAAGAAAAAAGTAAGAGAAGCTGGTTTTCTTTTTCAGCTACCAAAGCAGAAGTGAGTCTTACAAACAATAGCTTATTCTCCAGTTTTATCCCTGACACTAATACTTTCTTCAAAAGCATGATATACAAAAATAAATATTTATTCCATATGTGCGCACACACAGTATATTCAGACAGACTCTTTCCAAAGCAATCTTGGTGGAGAAAAACTGTATCTGTAGGACTGCATTTTCAGAAGACAAAACAGTTTGTTAATTAATTACTTGTCATTTGAAGTTTAAGATCAGATTCTGTCATGGTGCTGAGCTCTTTTCTCACACAGATGCATCCCATGATATCAAAGACATACTGTACTGTACATGTTAATTTCTGTATGAGGTAGGTACCTAAGCAGCCTTGACAACCACATCTAATTGCCTAAAATTAACTGAAAACTCTTAATAAATAGTACATTCCTCCACCTGTGTTATGAGTCACATGACAATCAGGAGCAGAGATGAGAGGGAACACACACATTCAGAGAGCAAGGTAAGCAAATCTTCTACAGCATCACCCAGAAGTTGCTGAATTGCTCAAATCAGTTTTCTGCTAGTTTTCTTCATCCTCAAGTCAATCTCCTATAAAAAAACAAAACAAAACTGACTTGCACTCATCAGTTTTCCACATAAAAAATTCCTGTGCAGATGACTTTGAGATACAGTCTTCTCAGCAGGAAGTCCAGACCAGTAACAGCTTACTCAAGGAAATCAGAGAGTAAGTTAATACCAGTGCTTCACCTGTCATAGCCCACTGTCCATGGAAAATCTCCTAACCTGCACAAGCTCAGTGAAGAGGTAACTGTAAAGGAGAACCAGGTATTTGTGAAAAAAGCACAAATGAATATTAAATGCTCTTAAGATTTTTTCACATGCCTGAAATACTAAGACTGCCTACTCTAGCAGACTTTTGATGAACAGGGAACAGCTGAAGCTCTCATTGTTTCATGCATAGAACACTACACACATTTGATTTTAGCAGTTTTATTGTTTTGTGAGATCTTAAATGGATTAGACTAGAAATTTAAAGTTGTAAAAGTCAGAGGTTGCAGCTTCCCAGAAAGAATAGAAAACTGTTACATAATAGAAAAAAGAAGACACGACCTTCTCTGTAGTGGGGGGAAGATTTACACCAAGTTGCTTAGGTTAACTTCATCTCACAGTGCACGTTAGAGAAGAGTCTTCTAACGGTTAAACGGAAAAGGTCATTAGAGTGAAATGACACACTGTGTCCTGAAAGGATAACAGTAAGGCATGGCCACATTGCCATTCTAACAACAAAATCTGAAAGTTACATATGTCATAAGAAAAGCACTAGTAAAAGCATATATTCTGAACACCCAGACAAATTAACTAGTAGATACCTGCAGCACTCTTAGATTCATAAAGCAGTAAAGTGGATTGGGCTAAGGAAGTTGGAGCTATTATATGTTTTTTTCAGTCTGCCACAGTAGTTCCAAACTGCTTGGCAATGAAACATGACAGAAGACTATGCTTAAGTCTCCCCTGTCTTGGTCTGAAGGGTCCAACAAGGTGAAGGCCTTTGCTCTGGCTTTTCAGTGTTTGGTTCGATGCAATGATCTCTCAGCTCAGACTCATGTTTACCATCTGCTGATTCTTGGTCTTTGCAGGCTGCAGGTGGAATCTGTACAGCAGACATGACATCTCTTTTGTAGACATCTATTTCCCCTTCAGCAATAGAGTCTGGTTGGCTTGAATTATTAGATCTTTCAGATAAGCCAATATAGTCATGGTCAACTACTGCACCTTGTAGAAAGTAATGGTTGTCTGTAAAAGGAAAGTAGCCATTAGTTCAGATCCCTGAAACCATACTTAAAATGTTAGCGAGGCACTAACTTACTTTTCAAAAAAATTTCCAAAAGAGGACAGGAATGTTTGCGTGACAGCAGACTGATAATGCGAATTTCCCAGTTTCACTGAGCATCAACTGTTTTGGCATCTCATTATACCCACAAAATAATCTTTGCAATGATTCACATTTAGAGCTTTTCTTAGCTAAGTCAATGACTAACTTGATGTCTATCATAGTCACTTACTGAACTAACAGCTTGAATAAATGGACATGCAGATTCTTTCATGTTGTGCGTGCACATAGACAAATGTGGTGTCCTCACGCTCTCGCTGGCAAATCTTAAGCCAGCACACAACAGGCTTTCTTAAATGGTAAAAAGTTTAAAAAGTAAGTAAAGTAGGTAAGTAAGAAAGAAAAAATAAATCAAGATCTATCCCAGCCAAGACCAAGACAGTCACTTCCTGAAAAAGGGAATTCTACATTTACGTGCTGCTTCTGCAATACTCAGTGGTAAACATATTAGGCTCTAATACTACAGACAACTACTTTCAACTTTTTGTAGTGACACAATTTACCAAAGTTATTGTAATAGCTGTACATTATCTACATGCTTGATATGTGTGTGACTTCTTCACCATGCATCAGCAATTTAATGAGGAACCAAAAGGCACAGAGTGATTGTCCAAAAAAGTAGCAGCCTCGTGACGTGACATGACATGAAATTACTATCTTACTTATAAAATCTGTAACTGAACAACTGACATAAATATTTCAGCTTCTTACACGAAATTCCAGAAGTAGTTTCAGCTTTGCAAATCTCTCAGCTTTAAGAGGTTAGGGAAGAAATTACCATCTCAGTGTAGTTTACATATTTATAAGAACCAAAGCTTGACCACACATGCCAATAGTGTTGGAATTGTTCCTCTCTTCAAGAATTCTGAAGTAAAAGGCAGCTTGTTCTGTGACAGAAGTCTTCTGTACACCAAGTATTTAATTTTCCTCAAAACGCCTACGGTGCCTCAAAGACAGCACGAGCAGAAAAGGAACAGCTGCCACTGTTTGATTTGCAAGAGGACATGCTGAGTATGTCAGATCAGGAGCAGAAGTTGGTTACCCCAATCTTTGGGAATTTCTAGCCATCCTACTGCAGAATATGACAATTTTATTTGCTGTGGCAAGAGAAACACTGACTTCTTCAATTTAAAATAAACTATTCCAAAATCAGTTCTCTGATGTAACCTTCCTATTTTAAGGCTCTAGAAGACACTCCAATGTTGTAAAAAAGAAAAAGTTTCCATTGCACAAGCAAAATTAATATGAATCCAGCCTACACCGAAGAAACAGAAGCAGAGTCAGAAAATGCTCCTTGAACACAGTTCAGCCTGCTTATACTTCTAGCATGTTCTTATACTTCTGTCAGCCAGCATGAACAGAATCAAGCCAGTGATTAGAAGCAACTTTAATAGAGGCTACTTTTAAAAAGACTTTCAACATGATTCATGAGCTCTCTTCCATGCTCTGCATAGTTTGACGTCAGTCACCCTCACTGTTCTCCTCACTGAAAACTACAGCTATTACACTGTTGTGTGCTAATGTAACTCCCTCGGGTGAGTGAATGATACTTGTTCATTCCAATAACCTAACACCACAACAGAGAAGTTTAAAAAACAAAACACCCAACTTTTTTTACATACATAAAAATACGAATTTAAAAAATATTATATACACCTTTTTCACTTGACCCTCTAATGTATGGCTTGAGGTGAGACATCTTGATGGGTCTTTTCAGCCTGGATCCTGTGGAATCTCTTAATATTGCACAGCCATTTTCTGTGATGTAATCTATAATACAAGGACCAATCCATTCTGACTGGAAATGACCATCTTTCCACCAGTTTTTTCTTTGCCTGAGGACTTCATGGCCAACTTTAAGTCGAAGGGTATTTAATTGTTTTGGCTTCCTTTTGACTGTGATTTTGGTTCTGATTTTTTGTTCATCTGAAGTTTTTTTATCTGCCTACAGAAAGATACATACAAATTACTTTTTTTTTCCGGAAAGTAATCATGCATTTTTATAGCATTGGTTAATAGTGCTTAAGCATGACATTAAGTAGTTTTGGATGTGCGTTGTTCGTAATCATGTGAGACTGAAGAGTGATGAAGAGATTGATTTTATCTTCATAAATCACCAGTCCATAGGCAATAGCTTCCAACTTCTCTTTTCAGACATAGTAAACTTCTGACAATAGGTCTCTTTTAAGGTTACTCCCTCCAAATACATATGAGATGTGTTACACTGAAATGAAGGGATCACAGGGGAAGGAAAACAAACTAAAAACCACCACTCAAACATCCACATGATTTTAAAAGGTTAGTTGTACTTTATGCCTCAGACTTTTCCATCTTTATCTTCAGTTCTCTTACTAGTAAAATTCAAATATATAACATTTACCTGGCAATCTGAGGTCTTCTCCTCTTCCAGTGCTTGACTGAATTTTTTAGTTGCTTCATATATTTTTGCGAAAATACTGTATTTTCCTTCCACACACATATTCATGGGCTCAACGACACGTGGGTTACGGCTGAACATTAGGAAATACGGGGTGTTTTGATCTGGCTCCTATTTAAATGGGGACCAAAAGCAAGCAAATTTAGCATACAGCTTTGCAGACATTTTGGAGGACTACAGTCAAAAGAAGAAGACCCTTCACATACCAAATTTGTCAAATTGAAAGCATAGGCTATAGCAGACAAATGCTCATCCCAATCATTTGGATGGTCAATGCAGTACTTGTTAAGGAAAATTTTGATTGTCTTGGACATTCTTTCATTTACATCATCTGTCTGATGATAAGACAATACAATTTGTTTCATTCCAAACAGTGCAAACAGTTCTTCATTTATCTTCAAAAGAAGAAGAACACAATTAGTGAACATTTCCCCTGTTCTGTATCCCATTTCAAGTAAAAAAACCTCAGTTTTCCACCCCTTCTGTTGATATGGTGGTGACTGGGAAAAGTCTTGCATATATATTGGCACAAAACACACCAGGACTGTGAATGAGAGCTAACAGAGTGAGTAGGGCTTAGGAGCCGGTGACTGATGGTTCCTAACCACATTTTTGCCACTTAACTCGACCTATCATTACCTCCATATCACAGTCTGACGACTTCATCATCTCTGACAGGAACAAAGTATGTAAGTCCTTCATAGTCACTATAAACCAATGTCAAAAATACCCTTGGCTATTACTGTACTGGGCAATATGGATGAATGAGATACAGCAGACTGCAGCGTGTAAATTTATGCCAGTTCAAGTGACTGACAAAACCTGCACTATGACTGCCAGGAAATAATTTTACTTTGTTCTTTTTACAAAGAATAAGGCCCTGGGAAACATCGCATAGCATTATAATTGCAAATAATTGGTTTGACATTTTTTGTATGTGCTACCTTCGTTATTTTTTCAATTAAAGAAAAAATACTAAGGGCTTTCTCAAAAACAATCTAAAATTCAAATCTAATATAAGGGAAAATGTATTTTTTCTTGAGGGGAAAAAAACAACCAAAAAAAAGCGATTAACCAGCCATGTAAATACTTACCTGATAAACAAGCTCCTTCCCTTGATCAATAGGCATCTTTTGAGGTGGCCCGTATAAAAAAAACACATTTATGATTGCCTTAGCAATTTCAGCTGCTGAAGTGTCATGCAGTGGTAAGATGACAGTCCATCTTGTAAACAGATCTGTCATAATTATGATGTATTTGTGACTTCTGTTGGTAACACTGAAAGGTCCCATTAGATCTATAGTGACTGCTGTCCATGGGTCCTCTGCTTTGATAGGGTGTGTTTTTGGCACTGTGGTGGTTGTGTTCTTTGCTGCCTGGCAATGCTGGCAAGCGTACACCTAGAGAAGACATCATGGAAGACGTCATCAATAAAAAGTGATGGTAAGATTTAAGACAACCACCAGAATCACAGATCTCCGCTATTTCTCTGTAAATCAGGTCAGACCAGGCAATGCAAAACAAGTTTGTCAGCTTTCTTACAGTTTTTTATCCTTAGATTTTCAGACCCAGCATAAAACCAAAATAAAACCAAACAATACTGAAGGCTAGGAGAGGGACATGTAAAAGAACTCAGAGCTGAATTCTATCCATTCTGAAAGCACTGTGCTCTTTCAAGTCCACAGTACAGATTTTAAAATCCATACTATCTGTAAACACTAAAGGAAGCAGGAAGCAGCTGGGAATGAAAGGAAATCCTAATCATTCCCCTTTTGGCTCATCTATGTGGCTGAAAAACCCCAGAAGTATACATAATCTTCCATGCATAACAGCTTAATCTACAGGACAGAGCCCCTTTGTCCAGTCTAAATTGAAAGGAAAGACTCATTTTCAGTTCATGTAACAGTGGCACATAAAGTATTCAGGTGATGCAGCAAGCTGATAGCAACAGTAATTTGGCTTTAAAGGACATTTACATACCACTTCCTGAAGGATCAGATTCTGCTAGGAGTTCCTGCCTCTGTATCTTTGGACAAAGTAGAAGGAGCTTTCCCAAGCTTTGATTTGTTTAACTATTTCCTGAACATACCTAATTGTAAAGCAGAGACACCATTTTCATATTCTTATCTGCTGGCAGCTACTCTGGCCACATATGCTTGTGATGGCACATTGCATCCTAACAGATATGTGAGAGTCCTTGCACAAGAAATCTCTTTCAGGGACCAAATGTGCCCTGTCTACCAAAAGAGATTATGGTTCCCCACCACAGCATAGTGGTGTGCAAGCCAGTAGTAAAAGAGTAAAAAAACACCATGCATTGCCAAGATAACCAGTTGCAGTGTGATTGCAAGCTCACATTTCCTCCTCATGAAACAGCCTGGGTACTTGCTGTATCAAAGTTCATAGGATTATCAAACACTGGTAACAGACTACATAAAGTATCTTGTAGCTATGAGACCATACCCACTGCTTGACATCATTTGTTACAGAGGTCCAGTAGTAATTAGACTCCACTAAAGTCAGTGTCCTTGATATACCATGATGAGTGCCAGCAGCAGTTTTGTGGCATTTCTCGAGGACATTTTTCTTCTCGTCATCTGAAACAATTACCAGGCGCATTTGTTTTCTGTCTTTTCCAACATAGAACAAGTTGTTTTCTGAAAGAAGTACCAGCAAATTATAAGCAAGTGCTTTGTCTTCCACTTAGTTTACTAAACCACTAAGCATGACTCAGAACAGAATTTATTACAGTAAGTTCACTTTGGTGTAAACATAGCTTTTTTTTTTACAAACATTTCAATTATGTCCTCCAAAGAGCCATTAGTTCAGCCATGTTTGTTAACTCCTCTGAGGAGTTACAAGGGCAAGTCAAAATGCAAACACCATTCCCACAGGAAGTCTGATTGAAACACAAAGTAACGTGGTGTTCCAAAGGGAGGTGGGAGTGTTGAGACTGTTGTTTGTGAAGCTGTTGGGTGCCTGCCAGAAACTTGACACTGATAAGTCATAGATTTAACTCCTCCATGCCTTCTCTCTACACTAAATTTGCAGTTCTGATAGGACTGAGACAGCACAGCAGATGACAAAGGCTCATACATCTCCCAGGGCTGCAGTGAAGTTGGGAATGGCCTGGAGGCTCTCAGGTGACTGATGGCAAAGTTGTCCTCGCACTTCTGCCCAGCCATCCCCCAGACTGGATGGAGCATTCCTTGTCTCCAGCTGCAGATCTACTTCCCTTTCTGTAATCCTTTCAAATATGGATTGCAGTGACTACATATTTCTACAGTATATAAAACAAGGTTTGGCTTTTACATAGATAAATAAACTTGTCCTGGAATGGACTAAAGCAGATTGAGCTTCTGTTTCTACCAACATCCTGTTATATATTAACCAGGGATTTGCAGAGCATTTGTCTCATAGAGAATGTCTATTAAAATCACAGAATGCTGCAGAGCAAGATCTCACTTTTTTTTCCTATTAGCAAATCTTCATCTCAGTATCTATTTTTGGCATAATTTGTGAGAAATTTTTTACCTTTGAAAACAAAGTTTTTGGCAGCTCTCCTGATTCCACTTCTTTCACTTGATAATGTTGTGCGATGATATTCCCCTGTTCGCTTGTAGTATGCAATCTGCTTCAGGTGGAGCTCACCACTTTTTCCACTACGAACCATTGCCAATCTGAACAAAATGCACATAATTTATTAGATAAACTTTCAGAGAAGCACATCTTCAAGTTTTTACTGATTTCTTTGTAGCTCAGAGGCATCTTGGTTATGAAGCCTCTAAGAAGAGGTTACACCATCTACTGTACACATCCACCATCAACTTTAGCAACAAGAAACACTGCTTGAAACACTAATTTTGTTCTAGTTGGTTTTGTCAAACTTTAAAATTTCCAGACAATGGAGACTTCTACCATACTCACTGGATAGGGGAAAGAAATGCCATCAGAGAGAAAGAAACTGCTCTTCTCATTTTTGGGTACCTCTCAAATTTAGTTGTGCTAGAGATTGTCCAAAGATCCACCTTAGCTGAGAAAAACTCACATAGGCAAATAGGAAAAAAACAACTCCCCAGAGAGAAATCAATGGAAATCAATTTTTTTCACTAATTAATCTGACAATTAGTTTTTGAAATTCCAAAGCAGACTCTGCATGCGAGGTAACAATCCATTCCTTGACACAGGCTGACTTCCCCGATCACATTAATAAGCAATAATAAAATTAGTAAAATGGGCCATTGATACAGAATATGTTTGGGTTTAGCAAGAACAGCATCAAAATAATTACATAATAATGAAAATCAAAATATTCACAGGCAGGATTACTTATGCAGGCTCTACCTGATTTGAGTGGTTTGGTTTTTTCCCATATCTGTTCCAGCAGCACAGATGAAACAGCAGTTTAATCCTGCTCTTGTCGATGTCTGCAGGAGCAGGATAAAGCTTGGGGTCTGCCATGTCATAATTTTGTAGTGAGTGCTGGATATCCACAGCATTAAGTAAATTTCTTCCTTATCCTGCACCTGTTCCAATGCCAGACTGTGACAATACATAGCCTGCTAAAAAGAGTAACTAGTTTGTCTGCTCTATGTGCTAAGTGACTTATAATTATGGGAAGTGACAGTATCCAGTGAGTCTGGAATGTGCATCATCTCATTATGTGGTGATGTTATTTGAAAACCAAATGTGTAAGACAAGATGTCTATTTTTCAATTTATAGATCCTCACCTACCTTTACTATGCTGGTGGTCAGAACGAGACAAAGAGCTCGTAAGAGTGATTATGCCAGCCTTCATTTTGCCCTTTCCTCCCAGAAAAAAAAATGCTATATGTGATTTTTCAAAACTGCACCTGGAGCTAAGCACTGCTGTTATCAATGGCAAATGCATGCCAGGCACTTCCCATTCAAAATGTGACAAGACTTTTGCCGCACTGAATACTTCGTTTTGTACAACCTGGAGCTGGTTTTCAAAACTAGCCAAGTCTCTTGTCAGACAGCATAAGCGTCTTAAAGTATAATTTTCATACCTGAGAGAACTAACACAGACATACTTTTCAACACCACAATCCTGCCTGTGAAGACTGTTTCAGAATAGGGAAAGGGAGGAGCTACACAGGACTGTTCTGACACAGCAGTTTCCTGTAAATTTACATCTGACAGCACATGCTAAACCAATCCACCAAGCTGGTAAATTGGATAACTAACAGTAGAAAAGGAGGTAAGGCTACCATGAAACAAATTAATGTTTCTGTTGTTTAAAAGAAGCCAATTAACTAGTATTTCTGAGAGTAAAACAGCACTGGTGAAGGGCAATTAAAAGATCCCATCTGCCAGGGGCACATATTCAGGTTTCACTCAGGGGTTTCCTGAAGGCCAGTCCTGCACCTAAGTTACCTGAAGTCAAAACTAGCCAAGTATCACCTGCCACTTAACCACAGGGATGATGGACTCTTTTGGCTTGACACAGACTTTAACACATGGGAAGAGAAGATGTTACAGAACAATCTTTATTCTTCCAGTACTTTTGAAACTTGCCTGAAACAGCATATATTCTCCATGGAGCCCAAAATTGCCTGTTTTAATAAAATGAAGTTGCACAGCAACAAGATACTTCTAAACAGGACCACAGCATACACTTCAGCTAAACAGACACCCTATCCACACTCCTGCAATGGCAGTTTCTGTTATAAGAGTTTTGAAGAGCTTAGGTAATGAAGCCAATGAAGAAAGAATGCACTATGTAGCACCCACATACATTAATTTAGTAGGATCCTGATCCAGCAAACTTTTAAGTGCTTCAACAGTCGGATGGACTGCTGCCTAATACGACCTTCCTTCCTGGATATTTAGTTTCTTGTGTCCCTACTAATCTTTTCCCCAACTACATAACTCACTTTGTTTGGCATAGTTCTAAAAAGATGCCAAACAAAACAGACCTGAAAAGAAAGATTTATAAAATCTTCTGGTTTTCTTATTTATTCAGATAGTTCATATGCAAGGTCTGTCAATACTCAAAATGCATCTGGTAGTCTAAAAATCAAAGATATAACATCAGCTATCCATTTTTAGCACCTTTGAAGCGGGAGAAGTATACACTAGGAAGTATTTTGGCAAAGAGAATGAAACTTCCATATAACCAGAGGTCTTCTGGCTTCAGTGGTTTAGCCTAAACAGGCACACCTGCTAACAATTAGCTGTTTCATCCTTTAATGCCCATTTTCTCCTACACACAAACACAATCCTAACTGCAAAACTATTCTTTTAGTCAAGCTTTTGACCAATTCCACTACCCCTGGCTGCAGTTCCTACAAGAAACAGGAATTGCCTGTGTAGCCCTGAATCAGTCACAGAAACGTTTGGGCTGGGACGGGGTTTAAAGATCATCAGCTTCCAAACCGCTACCACGGTCAGGGACACTTTCCACTAGACCGGGTTCCTCAGAGTCCCAAACCCACTTGGGCTGGAACATTTCCAGGGATAGGACAGCTACAG